>VYZS01088261.1:3491-27019 GCA_013400695.1 Neodrepanis coruscans | reverse complement strand
TACCCTCCGGGCAAAGCAGCCTCTAGTTTTTTTATGAGAAGTCTGTGTATTTTACCACCACAGAGAATTTTATTTATATCTGATTAAAAACAGGATTAAGTCTGCATTGAGTCCTAGTTTGTATCAGATTGCAGGTCATCAACATCTTAGGATCTTTCATTGCCTAAGATTTACTAATTTTTATATTGAAAGTAGATAAAAATGAGTAATCATCTGTGAATGATAATTATACCACTGCTTGTGGGAGGGAGAATTGTTTGAAGATCATCATTTATTGTTTCTAATTTGCATGTGACAAGATCTGTGCCAGAAAAGCTTACCTCCATCCTGGATGCATTTCTTTTTTAAAAAAATGCTTTGTAGAACTGCTGGCTTGTGGTTTTTCATTGACTCCAGATCAGATTGCACCGGGGCTTTTTGGGAGACAAGCATGTGTCCTTTCCCATCAATTTTCTCCCAGGTTTCTAACTCAGGAAGGAAATCATCTGGACTGGCAGTGTCTAGTGGGAAGGAAAGCTAAGCCTCCTGACAAGTGAGGGGAAATCCACTTTCTGATGCTGAGAGAGTTAAAACTTCATGGTCACCCTGGCATTTGTCCTAGGCTCTTCAGCAAAGGGGATCAAGAGCAACAAAACATCAGGGGCAGAAATAACAGAGCCTAAGCACTGATTCCCAGCTTCCCATTTTAGCAACCCCATAGACAGTATTTAGTTTTCAATGGAAAACAAGCAGAGCTGTGAAGGTTACTGCAGCACACACCTGGCCTGCATGAGCAATTGGTTTTGCACTTGCACAGGCAAGAGGACACAGGCTAACCTCATTGCCATGAAGAGGTGATGGGTAGCTACCAAAGCCATCAGGTGTGCTGCATACCTCTGTCCCCTGGATCTCTATGCCAGCCAATGCAGGGAAGAGTCCCTTTCCCTCAGGAGTCCAACTTCAGTCTCAGGTTTGACTCAGTGCTCTGGTCTGGACAACAGGTTGGGATATTGCCCTGATTTTGGCTGTGGGTGAGCAACATGTACTCCCTTTTTATCATGTTATCCCTTCTTCAACTTGTCGTTCTTCATTAGCCTTGACCCTCCCTTTCTGTGTCTCAGCCTCCTCCTAGATGGATAACCCTAATCAGATTACGTTCTCCCCATCAGTCCCAGTTTTGCAACATACATAGTCAAATTTGGTATTTCTGATGTGGTTAATATAGGCAAGTTCAGCTTTATATGCAACCAAGGTTCTGCAGGTTGTGCTCCCAAGGCTGTGCTCCCAAAATGTTCCCAGTACTCCCCTTCACTTTTCTGTGAATTGCAACCACTTCTCATGTAACTCCATCTCAAATAACTGCAAAACTCAGCCATCCCTGGGGGAATCATCTGTGGCTTGTGTCAGGTGCCTGCATTGGTACCTATCACATCCAGTATCTTCTTATGTTTTGCCCAGCAATGCCTCTTGTGCTGTTCACTCAGCCCATCCTCCAACCAGGACCAAGCTGGAGTGGAGATGCGCTTGCATCCTGACAATCTGCATTACACAAATACGATGGAGAAGAGGCTGCAGGCCATTATATCATTATATCATTGATTACAACGTACTGTGCTTTGGTTTTTTATGTCAGAGTGACTACCTGTATGAGCGTTAGTCTGATGCAAATGCACAAACAGCTATGCCTTCCCACACCTTGCTTAGTCTCAAGTCCTTCTGACCTGTCTTTCCAACATACTGCTCAGTTCACTGGTGTGCACAGGGAAAACCTTAACTTGAAGGTAAATTTCATAGTTCGGTTCATACGAATTTCTTAGTCATTTCATTCTTGGCCTCATTCAGTCTGTGTAAGAAAAGGTAGCATCCCTTAATCTAAGGTCTCATAATGCAATAGGAATTTCTCAGAGAGGTTCTTGCAAAACTTCAGACCCCACACAAAAAGAGCTATTTCATTTATTGTCCTGCCCCAGTTTACACTGTTGCAAGGAAATTTCAGTCTGCATTCTGATAGTTTGCCTTCATTTTGCCTCCAATACAACTGACATGTTGTATTGCTCTCATGCTGTGAGTGACTATGAACTTCCTGATGACAACAAGATTTTTTTAATGTTGACAATTCTGCCACAGATTGGTGTGATTTTGGCCATCTCCACTTTCTCAGCTTTTGGCTCCTGCTTTTCCCAATATGGCATGTTACAAAGAGCATCAGTGCCTACATAAATTGTAGTCACTTAAGACTACTGTCATAACATGACCTCTGCAGCACTGAGATCCTCAGAAACTCAAAACAACACCAGCATGCCACAGTTCAATACCAAGTATTTGGAAATTTATTAATCTTCAGTTAAATTCATCTCTGTCATTTGGCAGCCATGAAGTCCAAGATTCGTTGACTTTACAAAAGCAGGACAATCTAGAAATTTGCAAGATCTTGTTAAATAAATTTGAAGTGAAAGGCTGAATTTCAGTGCTTTGCATATGACCTTGGAAGAGACAACCTCTTTGAGATAAAAAGGAAGAGCATTGGAAGTTTAGCATTCTTCCTTAGCATAGTTTGAAATATTAGCATTATCATAAATGTGCTAAGTTATATTTTCCTTAAACTGTCTTACATATCATACTATATTCTTACCCTTCACAGCTACAGTCATGAAAATATTGTAAGTGTAAAGCACTAAGACCAAATCAGACTTTAACAAAGTCAAAGTGATTTATTGCTGTCAAGGGCACAAAGATGTAGCAGTTAATTAGAGGAAATGTAGAACAGTGGATGTAAAGGAACTGACCTGCACTGTGGATACACATGTGCCATGCCAGTTCCACTTGTTCTCTCCAAGTGATATTATTCCATTTCTTATGAAATGGAGAAAAGTTCAGTGGCCAAGGAGTGGGAATCAGTCTGTCCAGCAGAAATTCACAGTATTCTGCTACACTGTGGTGCTCTGCTAAGAAGTGAGAGAAATTTTTTGGCAGGAGCAGACATAGACATTACTATCTTGCAGCTTAAAACTGTCCAGTTGCTTTTAAGGAACAATTAATCAACCTCTTTCCCCTTTCTTCCTCCTAGACAGCACTCAACGCCTGTAACAATTATCAGCTAATATGAAACATGATTGATTCCCTTTTGAAGGAACTCAGGTGAATTTCTCTCACCAAATCCAGGAAATTAGTTTCTGTGTGTAAAATCTTCTCTGTAGGAAATGACTGACAGCCTAAAGGAATACAGCTGCAAAACATAAACATGGCAGGATTTTAATGAGAGTACTTTAAACAACTGTTGTTAATGTCCCTTCCAGTATTTCACTTAGAAAACCACAAATAATTACTACAGTGAAAGCAATACTATGTATAGTAATTGTATATGAGTGATAGAGAGCTGGAAACCAGCTATTATTGGCTAGAGATAATAAAATTCTCCTTGTTAACACACATAGTATGACCACAAACACACATTTAAAAGATGCATTTTAAAAGATTAGTAACATTTTAATCCTGCCCTATATTAATAATCAAAGTCAATCATTGTCATCTCCTAGTAAATCACTTCCCATTTTGTCTCTTTTCTGAGAAAAAATACTCTATATAGGTAATTCAGAAGTAGAGAGGCTGAGGGAGAGGCTGGGTCACAGGCACTGAGGGAGGCTGGACACGAGCTCTGGCCGAGCCCCAGGAGGCAGTGGCTGAGATGGCAGCAGCAGGTCAGGGGAGCCTCAAGCTGCTTCAGCACAGAAAGTGAGCTGGGAGCCAAACAGCCAGGGCTGTGGGACCCCGTGTGTTCTGGAAGGCAGGAATTGGGATTAGGTCATATAGAAACAAGGACGGCCTGAAAAAGGGGACAGCCAGAGGGAACAGCAGGAAAAAGAAACCACAAGGCCTACAGTCAACTAACTAAAACTGACTAGTTATAATGCCAGGTGTATCCTCATGAAGTAGGTAAAGGATGACAAGAGGCGTATACTTAAGCTGTGGAAGAAACCTTCATGCCTTAAAAACTGAAATTACTTCAGCATTTAAATATACTTTCTTAATAATATCAGTTTAATACCATTCTTGTATTTAGTATTTATATTGTCTGAATTGCTAAGAGCTCATTTCTTATATGGAGCATGGGAATTAAAACTGAATTAACTCCCCAGTAATAGGTTTTAACAATGGGCTTTAAAAATGAGCCAATGGGCTTGCCTGGTCTGAGGTACCTTCAGGCTGGTGTTCTGCAGGAATGATGCTTTGCCTATATTTTTCACTGTCTTCAATTATTGCAGTGATTTTCCAAGGAAAAAAATGTTGGCCCCACTGACCAGTGAGTAGATTTAAACAATCAACCCCCTCCATGTTATCAGCAGTATCCTTTGTCCTAAAGGAAACTTGGTGCTTGGTCTGACTAAGTTTATTTAAAGACAAGATAATTAAGGAAAAAAAAGAATTACTTTTTAGAGTATCCTTGCAGTACTGAGAATAGGTAGAGCTCAGAAAGGATTTCCCATGAAAATTTCAGGGCCCCCAGAGAAGTAAAGAACAAGCAGAAAGAAATGCTGCTGGCATCAAGAACCATCATGAGCACTCCTATGTGTGTGGTTATGGAGGACATGTGAATCCCATGGTGTTTTGAGATATCTTTTGAGTGTGCACTTGTGCACTCACTAAATGTTAGTGCTGAAGAAATGGATTGCAGTTGCTTCTGGTCCATGTTCCAGGATTGCAGGGAGGTAAAGAAATCCTTTTTGCTTTATCCTCTGGTCAAAGCACCAGACATAATAAGGGTGCAAACTAAGGAAATCAGGATCTGGCTCGACAGAGAAGACTCTCATGAACAATTCCTGAAAGGTTTGGGCTGAAGTTTTAGCTTTAGGCCTAAACAACCAAATCGCCATTTCCAATGCAGTAACAAACTGAAGACTGATGAGTGATTTTCCATTTGACTTCTCCAATCACTTTTTAATAAGCAGCCTGATATTCTCTCCAAGGCTATTCATACTTTAAAGCAGTTTAAAACAGTTCCTTAAGAGTGGAGTCTGCTTTGGGGGGAAGGCAGTTCTGCTTTTCCTTGGGCAGAATTTAAAACTCACATTTTGCTAACCCAGAGTCTATGACAATACAGATGCAGTTTCCTAAAGCCTATCCACAGATAGCACTTTTTTCTAAAGTTTCTATTTTTTATTATTCCTCATTCAGCTCATTCTGAAGATGGCACTCCAATTTCTGAATAAGAGCATATGTACACAGAGCTAAGCAGCTGACTAGCTTTAAATTTATAATTCCTCATTCAATTTTTTAATTCCTCATTAGCTTGCCTGTGCAAATTCTCTCAGAGCTTGATCCAAGTCCCACTGGAGTCAGTGAGAATGGGTTTTACCTCTCAAATTTAGCCGTCTAAAAATCAGACATGTATTCTAAATGCAACTCTGGAGGAGCCACTTGTAGTCAAAATAGAGAAAGATCAGCATTTCCAGGATATGATTCATACCATCTGCCTTGAAGACTTGTCTTGGGAGGGGACAAGTGTATTTCTGGCAGCCACTATCTTATTTCCTTGCCTATTGAGGGAGCCTGTACAACTATCCTAGAAATCTCCTTACTCTTCAATAAATGAAGCCAGGGGAAGGAATCTTCCTGTTTATTTTAATGGAAAAGGATTCAGACTTCCAGTTTTCTAAATCTTTTATGCCAGGATAAATTACAAATGAATAAGCAAGGTCCTAGAGCATATCCCAAGTTGCATCCCATGGACAGCTAACTCTGGCTTCAGTCCACATTTGAGATATACAAAAAAGACATATGAACTCCTGAAATAAAATTAAATGGGTTTTTTTAAATTATTTTTCGCATCTTGCATTACACTTGACTCCCTGACAGGGAGCACAATTAGATAGAAATCTCAAACAAATGGCAAAAGGTTTTTGTCTCTCTTCTTTAAAGATGCTCACAGTGGGATATGTGGAATGTCAGGAATAATTAGACAAAACTATATAAGCTCCTAGCAATACTGATGTGCTGTTTAAAACTAAGCATTTGCCATAAAGCTTTAAGCATGGTTTGAAATGTGCATGATAAAGGTAACCTGAGAAATTTGTAAGGACAGTTTCCAATATATTAATACACACAGAGATATGAAAAAGCAGAATAAAAATGCATGAAATGCTGGCATACTTTTGCCAAGAGAGGCTGCTCTGCTGCTTTTTTTTCAAAGGTTGAAGTAATTGATGCTTCTCATATAGCAATTAAAATGAAAAGGCAAATTTCCTCAGCTCTTCATCTGCTGGAATGTATTTTAACAAGCAGGAAAAGGACTAGCTCCTGGTATCAATAATTCACAAAGTTCATAGAAATGTTTGTGAGAAGGGACCTCTGGAGGTCCCTTAGTCCAATCTCCACTTTAAGTAAAGTCTCCAAAAGCAAAGAAGGAATATCCATTTCACATCAGTAGGAAATATGGCCCAAAGTGCCCTTTGGAGAAGANCTGCTCTGCTGCTTTTTTTTCAAAGGTTGAAGTAATTGATGCTTCTCATATAGCAATTAAAATGAAAAGGCAAATTTCCTCAGCTCTTCATCTGCTGGAATGTATTTTAACAAGCAGGAAAAGGACTAGCTCCTGGTATCAATAATTCACAAAGTTCATAGAAATGTTTGTGAGAAGGGACCTCTGGAGGTCCCTTAGTCCAATCTCCACTTTAAGTAAAGTCTCCAAAAGCAAAGAAGGAATATCCATTTCACATCAGTAGGAAATATGGCCCAAAGTGCCCTTTGGAGAAGAAAAAAAAAAAGAACAATGAATGCAGAGAAAAGTGGGGAGAAAAGGCAGGAGAAGAGAAGGGAAAACAGAAAAACGTTTTATTTGAGGTGGTAATATTAGAACTGTAGAACTCTGTACCAAAAGGTGTGATTATCCTAGATTGCCTAATAGATATGATTTTGTCTTCTAGGAAAACAATGGATAGGAAGAAACCTGAAAGTTTTTTGCTTCTGTGTTGAATATGGGATTATAAAAAACAAATTGCACTTGGAGCGTCTCTTTCAAATGGATGAATTCTGAACCTGTAACAGCAACTTCTTGCATCCTGGAGGAAAAAATGAATTTCACAAATTGCACGACTGAAGCCAGCGTGGCTGCAAAACCAAAAACAGTAACTGAAAAGATGCTTGTTACCCTGACCTTGGCCACAATCACAACCTTGACTATGCTGCTGAATTCTGCTGTAATTGCAGCAATATCCACAACCAAGAAGCTGCACCAGCCGGCAAATTATCTCATATGTTCACTAGCTGTGACAGATCTCCTTGTTGCTGTTCTTGTCATGCCCTTGAGCATCACTTACATAATGGTAGATAAATGGACTTTGGGATACTTCATCTGTGAGATCTGGCTTAGTGTCGACATGACCTGTTGCACATGTTCGATCCTTCATTTGTGTGTCATTGCACTGGACAGGTACTGGGCAATCACAGATGCTATCGAATACGCCAGGAAAAGAACGGCAAAAAGGGCTGGGCTGATGATAGTCACTGTGTGGACTATCTCTATTTTCATATCCATGCCCCCTTTGTTTTGGAGAAATCACCATAGCATCAATATTCCCAGTGAGTGTCGCATTCAGCATGATCATGTAATCTACACTATTTATTCCACATTTGGAGCATTTTACATCCCCTTGACTTTGATCCTGATCCTATACTACAGAATTTACCATGCTGCAAAGAGCCTTTATCAAAAGCGGGGTTCAAGCCGCCACCTCAGCAACAGGAGCACCGACAGCCAAAACTCTTTTGCCAGCTGCAAGCTCACACAGACTTTCTGTGTCTCAGACTTCTCCACATCTGACCCAACCACAGAGTTTGATAAAATCAACGTGTCAGTGAGGATCCCTCCTTTTGAGAATGACTTGGACCTGGCTGGAGACCGGCAGCAGATCTCCACGACACGGGAACGAAAGGCTGCTCGCATTTTGGGGCTGATTTTAGGTGCTTTCATTTTGTCCTGGTTGCCCTTTTTCATCAAGGAACTGCTTGTGGGCCTCCACATTTGCACTGTCTCTCCAGAAGTAGCGGACTTCTTGACCTGGCTTGGATATGTCAACTCCCTCATCAACCCTTTGCTGTACACGAGTTTTAACGAGGATTTCAAGCTGGCCTTTAGAAAGCTCATCAGGTGTCGAGAACATACTTAAAAATACCAGGAGATGATGATGATGATGACATGACTCCTGGCCTTAAAAATGTGCAAAATAATTTGACTCCGTCACCATTTCCCTTGATAAAGGGGATTTTTGTGTTTGCCTATTTGCTTGACTTGTCTTCAGCCTGTAATTCATTATGCTGTTTTTTTAATCTCTAGTGTTATTCATGGTTTGAAATACATTTATTCTACAAAGGAAAAGATTTTTTAGAAATGAAACAACAAAAAAGATATTATTACTATTAGATACTAATATTTAAGAAATTTTGTGTAATCAACGGTTGAAGAAGCAAACAACAATATTCACTTTTGTACTTTTTTCCATGTAAGAATAAAATGTCTAAATTGTCACACAATGTATAAATTGAACCCCATAAATACATTTTCAAAAATTAATAAACATTTCATAATCATAACAGCTAAATAGCAAATCTTTACTGTGGCATTCTGAGAAAGCTGTGACAGCTACTTAGAAGGAAAATGACCACCATTTCTAGCTTGGGCTGAGGCAGAATAAACCATTCCTTTCTTTAGGAATATGCTCCCAAAACAGAAAGCAAAGCTCAGTTCATTGCATCTAAAAATTAATCCCATTTTGTAGTCTACAGGAATTATTTAGGTAACTCTTCTGGTATAATATCCTTTATTTATCTTCAAACAGTTGGGCAGACAGCTGTGCAGTTTGTGTGGGAATTGAGAGGATTCAGCTAGCAAGTGTTACTCTTGTGAAACTAACTGCACATCTGACTGGTCACACTTTTAATACCGCTAGCCCTCTTTCTTTAGGCTTTGTACCTTGGTCACTTCTGGGATAGTATATTCACTCGTGCCACACTTCACTTGGGCCTAGTGAACAACCCCATGAATGGACTGATCTTACCCCACCAACTTCAACAACAGGATAGCTTCTGAGCAGGCTAGCAATACACAGAAATTCAGAAACATCAGCTAAAACCTTACTGTTTTCTATTTGAACGTCAGAAAAAAAAATTAAGGAAAATAATTTATTTTTTAATAGCATTCTGCAAATCTTCCTTGTCTTCCTCTTACAATTTGCAATTGAATTCTTGCCCACTTACCAATGATCAGGTCCTCTAGCAGGATTTTTTGCTCCGGGAATCCTACCCATACTTAATTCCCTTGTCCTGAGAGAGAGATAGAGAATTTTTTTTGTATCCTATCTTCTGTGCTTACGGAAGTTGAAGCGTCCTGATTCTAATATTGTGGTAATTAGTCTGGGAAGGGACAAAACCAAATCTAGTATTGTCCATTAGCAACTCCTAAGCACCATTTAAATATTTATTACTTACCTTGCACTGTAATTTTCTTCCCTGTCCATTTTTCTGGACAAATTCTTTTTAAATTACATTGATATATCATATAGAAAATATCACATACATCAACCTGACATGCAATAAGAGTGAACTATAATATGGCAGTTCCAAATATATCAAAAAAAAATTAGAAGTAGCAAAAGTGTTGTAGCAGCACTGAAAGCCATCTCTTGAAAAATGTTTTGAAAATTTATAAGATGACAATCATTTTTCTTACCGAGAGTCAAGGAAGTGTAAGTAACACGTGAGTAATAAACTGCAGGGAACTGAGAAATTCCATCCTTTGGTAAAAGCATTAGGCTGGAAAGATGCTATGCCACAAGCTGAGTGTAAATCAAGTCTGAAGGTGGCAAAAGTGTGACCTACTGTTTACCCACATGCAGTGGGATTCTTCTTTCAGCCTGCCTGAGTTTGGGAGGCTTATCTCCAGATGCCCGTCTGAAGCTACTATTGTAGCTGCCTCCTCCAGATGTCTTTGGGTTCCCTAGCTAGCATTAATACCTAAAAAGAGGGGAAAATTAATCTCAGCCACTGAAAATGTTTTTTAGTAAGGAAGCACGTTGATCCTTTATGGGTTTTCCTTTTTACAGCTTGTTGGAGCTGGAAACTTGATTGAAACTGGGGAAGTGTGTTCTGACCCTGATAATATAAAGAGCTTCCAAAGCAGCTCCCCAGCATACAAACAGTATTAGCGGGGAAAAAAATAGCAAGGAATTAAAATAAAATGTAGTATTTCTAAGAAGTGTTGCAGAATAATTTTATTTTTTATTTCAGCAAGTTCAGTAGAAATTATTATCAAAGAAAAGGATTAGTCATAATTTCCTGAAATAAGGTGACTGACAGGGAAGACAGGATACACAAACAGTTGTGGCTAGAAGAGAATAGGTTTTGGTGTACCGTGGGTTGTTTTCTGCTCTGCTATAAGGGTACCCAGCTACAGTATAGTCAGAAAGGAAGAGTAAACGTGCAAGATTGCCCCAGCACACAGTTTGAGCCACCCTGAGGCATTCAGCTAAAATGAGGCAGAAGCTGCACCACTGCCAGGTTCCTTGGGGCTGTCACGTGAGCTGCACAGGGGTCTTTGCTGAGAGAAGGGAAGGGGTGGGAGTGGCAATGCTGGTAAAAGGTGTTTCAGAGTGGAAAACCAACAAAATGAGATAGGCTGCCAGGTCTGACTGCTACTCCTAAGCACACATCAGCACACATAATAATTTAGGTTGGAAGAGATCTCTGAAGCCCAACTAGTCCAACCTGCCCACTAAAAACAAATCCCAAAGTGGGACCAATCCCACAGCTTGGCACTGCTGCTGCTATGTGGTGTGCCATCAGGTTTCTCATGGAAAAGTAATGGCTCAGTAAATTCTGCTGCCTAGGTAGATGTTCATTTCAAGCTGTATGGCTGAAGGGCCAGATCCAGTGAGCATGACCTCCACAGCAGCTGTCATAGAAGTGCTTCAGCAACTTGTATGAAAGCTGTAAAATACAGGTGCTGCATCTTCTTCATTTTTACTAATGTCTTCCTTTTAGTATCTGAACTCCACTATTACCACACAAACTACCAATCAGGTTGAAGGCTGTATTCAATTTTAATATTTAGAGGTAATTAACAGGAAAAAACAGATAGATGGCTAATTTCTGTGCTTTCCTGTTAAATAAAGACTCGCCATTCACTGCCAGCTGACTACTACTTTTCTAATTAATTCATTAGCTAAACACAGAGCTATGTTTTCCAACAAATGCCACTAGACTAATGAAGATATATTTTTTCCTCATGCTCAAAGTCATGAACAATATAGAGGATGGATTACTTAAAAAAATTTACCTTGATTAGAAATTACCTGTCTTCTCATGAGGATAAAAACTTTTTCTAGTCTGGCACCACTGTTTGACAACTCCTTTCTTTTTCTATGTTAAGTGTTTGCTGCTTTTACAGAGAATTTGCAGACATTTCTTGATTTGTCCATGGCAACTCCCCATCCACACCTATCCTGTATCAGGCCCAGCCACACTATGTTCTGAAATATGAGCTCTTCCCAGCAAGCTCTTAGTGGTGTATCCAAGATCTTCAGACTACATCCATCTTCCTTTGCCTCTCTAAACCATTTTGCATCCTCAAAGCCTTATTTTCTCTAAGGGTCCCCTTGCAAAGTTGTCGTTCTTTACAACCCCAATTTCTTATCCTGCTTTTGGGTTTCTGACTCTGTCTAATCCCTAAATTAATTGTGATCCTACTAGAGCAAGACCCTGTTTTCTCCCTCTATCTCAGCACTGTTATCAGAATTCCCATGACTGTGGCTGTTCAAGTCTCTCAGATTTCACTCTGTCTCGCATGTGTCCAGGCTATATCCAGAAGTTTTTTGTCCAGTGTAAGCAGCCAGTGCCCTGGAGTTCTTACTAGCCCTGAAGACTGTGCCTATCAACCAGTTTCCCTTCCCAAAAGACATACTCTTCAAATGCTATTTTACCTTCTGTTTTTATCTTGTCACCTTCCTTTGTTGCCCTAGCTTTTTGTTTCCTTTCTCCTGCATTAAAATTGGCCCTCATATTATTATTTTATGGCTCTGTATCTTCACTTTTAGGGACCTGTACCTGCATAGATAACTAAGGTTGCACTCAGCTCCTGCTCTTCTGTCTGTGCCAACCTCAACTCTCTTCTTAGTAAGCTTTGTCTTGACCATGCATTTGTCACATCTCTCCTGTTCCTTGCAACTGATTTTTTTTTCTTCTCAAAACCGCTTCTGATTCAACTCCCAAAAGTAAAACAGTCAACATGGGCAGCAGAGGAACAACTGTGTGTATTTTGTCTGTCCTTTTCCCTCCATCTTTCCCACATAGATCACATCATCCCCCAACATAAGCTATCTCTCTCTAGTGCACAGCATATCCTAAACATAGCAAAAATGCAATAAGAGCTGCATATGTCCTGAGCCACTTAAATTTTTCATTCATGCAATGTAAACTTTTGGTGTTGCCAATGTAAGTAGATTATTTAACTATGAATGAGCTGTGGTAAAAAAAACGTGATTAGAAAATTATATGAGCCACTTCTCAAAGACCTAAGGGAGAAAGATTAATTTCAATTATTTTCCTCCTTAATTACTTTCCTTCCTCCTCATTTCAATATTTCCTGGTCAGTGAATCCTGTTAATTATTTTCCCCCCTCTTTCCTGTCTCTCTCTCATTCCTTTCCTTTGCAGCCTTCCTCAGCACCACAGTGGCATCTAGTAACAAGAACCAAGGCCACCTTTGTGCTATGTTGTGCATTACCTAAGCATCACTATGTGCTTGATTTTAGGAAATCAGGTTGCAGGCTCTGTTCCATGGCACTGCTCTGCACAGACTCTGCTTCAGTTTTATTGCAGTTTTCATACAAATCAGATCTCTAATGTTTCCTAATGAAAGATGCTGTGTATTAAACCATGATTTCTTTCCATGTGTCACAATTTTTGAAGATATCTTTATAATAATTCCCTCTTTTCCTCTCCCATGGTGCTTCTATCAGTAAAGACTAAAGTGACAGCTAGCATGGTTCCCAGATGCAATAAACAGTGTTGGAAGTGCCCCCTTGCCCCACTTCACTCCTCCAACCACCCCTCATATTTCACCCTCCTCCAGTTACTTGCATTGCATTCTTAAAACACATTACCATATAGATCAGCTTTTTGAATTTTTCATGGGTTAATTTTCTGCATGACAAATTCTGAGCCTCATTTCTATCTGGTGCAAGATCCCACGTCATTGAGGTACTCAAATCTTCCAGAGTACTAAGTCTCCTGTACTTATTTTGTACACCACATGACTGCAAATGTCTCATATTTCTATGAGATTAGGAAAAGCACCATCTCCTTGCAAATACAGTCTATAAAAGACACATGTTTTGTCAATTAAGAAACAAAACATAACTTCTGTGAAGAGGGGGAACATAAATCCTATTCCTTTGTAAATTGTTGTTTTGCACATAATTTGAAGTTACTCAGCTTCTGAATATTAATTTTAAAGGATCACCAAGAAACAAAAGATGAAATGTGCATGCCTGAACTACCTGCAACAAAGAGTGACCTTCTGGTGGATTTTAAAATAAAAAATTGTTTCTCTCCAAAGCTTTCCACAACATCCTTTCCACACAAATGGCTTTCACTTTTGTAATGCCACTAGAAATAATATCTCCGTCCTTTATAGGAGGAACAACCTGCCAAGCTACTAGAGTACTGGGATAAGCCTCAATGAGCTTATTTCTTCAAAAAATAAAAAATGAGGCTAACACCTCCAGCTCAAGAGGTTTAAAATTAAATTGACTACTAAAATAAAGTCTATCAGCTAAGAGTTTCACTTTATTCATACATATTCCAGTGCAGTTCTTAATTCTTTTATTGCTAAATCTGCATATGAGAAATAAAAAGAATCACTTCTAAAATTTAGAGTAACAAGAAAATACTCTCTTCTGCAATTTCAGAATATCTTAGTATTATGACTGGAGAGTCATTTTGAAGCAGACAGAAAGAAAAAATTAATCCAATTAGGTCAGAGAAGTAAATCTAGGACTGCAAAATTAAGCATGGCTGTCTTGGTCTGTTGCCTGCATATACACACAAGTCACAGATCAAAATCCTTTAATTTTTTACTACAGCAGTTTCACTGCTTGGTCAAGAGCAGGTTATCTGTGATTTTAATTAAGATCGGTAGGAGGCTGTATCTTGTCCTACTGTATATGCAGAGCCCATGGGCAGGAAGGGGATTGAGGCATGGGGCTACGTGACTTGTCTTCCCCTGAGCACTGAGGACATGGTGTCACCACTGTCACTTGCCTTCCTCAGAGCCCAGTCTGCCCCCAGACAAACCACTACTTCCACCTTTGTCCAGAGGACTCAGGGCACCTCTGAGCAATAAAAGTGAGGGGTCTGAAGGACAGGACCACTCTCCCACCTGAGCTGTGCACCAAGAAATTGGCCAGAGGTGTGTCCCCCAGCCCCATTGAACCAGCAGGCCCAGGACAGAGCAGGACAGGCATCTGGGCAGGTGACAGATTGCAAACAAGACTCCTGCATAATCACCACATTTTGAGCATCTCTCAGCAAGACATAGTTCCCAAGACAGCCACTGCCCCTCTCCCTACAACTTGGCCCAGCACATCAGTCCTTTCCCATGCCAGCAGCTTCACTCAGACACGCAGCAGAGACCCCCAGTAAAGCAGGCCTGCCTGGACTGAGCACATGCTGCCACATCCTTGCTGCACTCATCAAATCCTTATGACACATTACAACAAGGCAGGCAGGAGCTAGAGCTGAGCACTGTCCTTCACTGGGCTTATGCTCATGTATGAGCCTGTGTAAAAGCTTAGGATGCAGCATCCTGACCAGCAGTACCTTGGTTAATGTAGAAAGGACACACCAGCCCACATTACAGGGATGCCTTCACAGGGGTGCCTTCACTTTGCTCACCTGTCCTGCTTCCTTCTGCCAAATGCTTCCTTTTATGCCAGGGAGGCACATATCTCCAGGGCAATATCAGACCATCTCGGGGTAAGACAGTCACACCGGCGACAGTTTCTAAACCTCCCCATTCCCTAAAGCAGACTAAGAAGTTCTGATACTCTACAGATCAAAACACTACTAAGCAGGAAATTCCAACCCACTATAAAAGAAAGCACTGTCATCCTCCACATTTGCCAGTGCTGGCTGGAAACAAGCCATGTTTCTTCCCCAGATGCATCAGGGACTGTTCAGGCTAACAGGTACTGACAGTGGATACCTGTTACTGAGGCCAAACCTAGCTCCCACACAAAAACAGACAAGGCACACAAAGACAAACAGCATTTAATCACCGAGACAACTGAAAGGTTGTCTTGGCAAAACCATGGGAAGGGCTGAAAAAACCCATTACACAGAGAACACTGCAGCTGGGATTCCCAGCATCATACACTGCAACCACCAATGTTCACAAAAGCAACCATTACCAAGGCCTTGCCAGTTGAGTTGCCAGCAACTTCTCAGCTCGATGCCCATCTTGAACAGCTGAGGAAACACAATGCAGACCAAATGCCCTTTTTTTCCCCCAGCTGGGGATCCACAAGCTGGTTGCTACTGCAGCTCCAAAGCAACCACAAAGTGGTGGCCTTGCTTCTCTCCACACTCCAGATAGGAACAAGTATGGAATAAGGGAGTTTTGGTCACAGCTGATATCTCAGTTCTCCCTTCAATGTGCTGTGTTGTAACCACCAAGAGTAACCACGGCACTGAGCAACAGTCAGGGATGTAAGAGTACATGAGAGAGCTCACGGGGCATAGAGAGCACTGAACAGCTTCCACAAACTCTCATGGCTGTTTGACATCCTCTCACCTCCTTCTACATCTATGTTTGTTGCTTTCTTCTCCCTCTTTGGAAAATCAGTCATTTTTGATGGATCCTGATGGAGTCAGAACAATGGAACATTGACACCCAAGTAGGACTGTCTTGATATGAAGCCTCTGAAGATCTGATCTCTTCAAGATCTGAATGAAGCTTCACCATGTTTTAAGTAGCTATAGCTTGACAGTTATGATTAAGCAACTGCATTGTGAACATTGTATGCCTGCTAATCTTTTGTTTTAAGGGAAAGGGAAGACAGTTTTGCCTGGGAAGATGAATGGGCTGTCTGGATGATAGCCATCAGGAGTGAAGTCAGCAGAACTGAGTAGTAATTGGGGGAAAGGTAATTCTGGCTGTAGGAGATTGCAACCACCCACTCCAGACTAAAATGGAGAGGAAAACTGTGCATGCAGACTAATCAGCATGAGATACAAGAGATATAAACAGCAAACAGAGTACCAATTAATAAAAATGTTATGTAATCTGTAGTCAGCAATGAAAGCTGTTGCCTTTGTTTATTAAAATGTATAAGTAGTAAAGTTCTGATTATCGAGGAGCCAGTCTTTTGTAGGTTACATCCTACCTCTCAACTTTGCATGAACTAGAATAAAAAAATCTAAATACCTCGCCTTGGTGTATGAATTGGTTCTGCACAACAGGTAACAAGCTTGCATTTGGGTCTGACATTGACACAGTGGAAATGAGTAATAGCACATAAAGGGTGGAGGTCCTCTGGGGCAATTGCACTCCCTTTGGAGAAGACAGTTATTTCTTTGTGGAAGAAACAGCCTGAAGGGTATCTTCTAAAGAAAAATGGTTTAGAGAGGAAAAAATTTTGAGAAGTTATGGAGTACAGTGATCTGTTCGTGTTTATGTTTTATATATTGTACACCTATAAAATTTTAGAAACTGGATCCAAAGTCAAACAAGTCAGTGTTAGACCTAGTACTATCTTCAACTACTTCTGAATCAGTCTCTTGATGTGCAAAATTTAGATCTATTTTTGAAGGCTGTTTGAAGACTTGACTTAGAATCTGACAATAATAACTTAATGCTGATTACTTTAGATGAGTGATCATTTCTCGATTCTCTCTATATTCTCCTGATTTCCCTATAATCCTGTTGGACTAATTTACTGTGAACCCTTACCTTCAATCCAACGGATCAGTTTAACTTTAGCAACAGCACATTGGTTCGAATGTGCATTTCTCTACCTGTTAACCAAAAGCCACAGCAAACATGAGAAGCAGGATGTTAAAACCAACAGAGGTAGAGTATACCTAGGATGAAATTGATGTGCCTTCCTAATTTGTTCCTTACGTGTCCTCACTGTATTTCTCAGCAGTTCGGTATCTCTGCAAGAGTGCTCTGTACTTTGTGGCACTCTGAGATCAACATTTCTGTCGCCATAATGACACGGAAAAAGCTAAGCAAGCTGAAGTGACAAGCAAAATGTATTATGCTTTTACATATATATGTGCACCATTAAGGACAGAACTACTATCAGCAGCATAAAAACCACAGGCTGCTGTCATCTAAGGCAAAAGGAATACCTTCCTAATAAGAAGTCTTGCCTCCTTGGCGAGGCAGCAGCTGGAGGCAGAGGGAATTTCACGCCCCTACACAGACCCCTAGTGCAGGAGCCAGGGCAGGACTGCCTGACCCAAGCCCTAGTCCTGATATTAGGCTGTCAGAAAACAGACATGCAGTGTACTGCCACCTCCACAGCACTTGTCAGGAATGCTCTGCTTGAACACTGACACAGCTGGATTTAATTTTGTTGAATATTGCCTTCTTCTTCATAGGAGTGTGATTGNTGCCCTTCTCTGAACACATTCCAGCAACTCAATATCTTTCTTAAATTGAGGGGCCCAGAACTGGACACGGTACTCACCACGTATAGGGGAAGAATAACTTCCCTAGTCCTACTGGCGACACTATTCCTTATACAGGCCAAGATACCATTGGTCTTCTTGGCTGCCTGGGCACACTGCTGGCTCATGTTCAGTCTCCTATCAACCAGCACTCCCAAGTCCCTCTCTGCCTGCCCTCTCTCCAGCCACTCAGTCCCCAGCCTATAGCTCTGTATGGGGTTATTGTGACCAAAGTGTAAAACCCGGCACTTAGATTTATTAAACCTCAGACTATTGGATTCAGCCCATCTATCCAGCCTGTCAAGGTCTCTCTGCAGAGCCCTCCTACCCTCTAACAGATCAACACTTATTCCAAGCTTGGTGTCATCTGCAAACTTACTAATGATTGAGTCCTTCTCCTGATCCAGATCATCAGTAAAGATGTTAAACAAAACTGGCCCTGGGGAACCCCGCTAGTGACTGGCTTCCAACTGGATGTGACATTGTTCACCACTACTCTCTGCTTGATTATCCAGCCAGTTCTTAACCCAGGAGAGAGTAAACTTGCCTAAGCCAAAAGCCACCAGTTTCACCAGGAGTTTACTATGGGACACGTTATCAAAGCCTTTGCTAAAATCTAGGTACACTACATCTATAGATTTTCCCTCATCAATCAGATGAGTTACCTGATCATAAAAGGAAATTAAATTTCCTTTTCAGGCAGGACCTTCCTCTCCTGAATCCATGTTGACTAGATCTTTTCTCCTTATTATCCTGTAGGTGCAGTGTAATTGCCCTTAAGATGATTAGTTCCATAATTTTTCCTGGTACTGAGGTCAGGCTGACAGGTCTGTTATTCCCTGGATCCTCCTTCTGAGCCTTCTTATAGATGGGTGCCACATTAGCCAACTTCCAATCATCTGGGGCCTCTCCAATAAGCCAAGACTGTTGAAAAATTATCAAAAGAGGCCTAGCAAGCACATCTGCCAGCTCTCTCAGCACCCTTGGATGTGCTCATGTGCTATAAGCAAGAGAAACAGACCTTTTACTTATACCAAGTTTGTCTTTGTTTTCCTCATTGCAACTGATACCATGCATTTTTTTATAACACCACTGAAGAGTCTGATTCGAAGAGGCAGCCAGTGACCAACCCCACCAGGCACACCCCACTGAGTACAAAAGCACAGCTGCCAGCCCTCAGAGCACATTGGTGTCATGGACATCACTGCCCTGTGCCAGGGCAGGCAGCGAGAACACAGCAGCTGCATGCCTGGCACCTGCACCTGAAATTCCATTTCTCAGGATGGTCATAAGGCAGAAACACTTTCAGAAATATCCCTAAACACTCAGCTTGCTGGTGCCTGTGTCAGCACTACAGTATCCCAAGGGAAGTTTGGGCTGAAAAGGTAAAGCTAGAGTTTATTAAGCTAACTACTAAGTTCTGTTTATTAGGAGGGTCATCATAAACATCATTTGTTATACATGTAATTTGCCAAAATGTTATCAAAAAAACTAATATGCACAAGCATAAAAATCAAACATATCCAATTTAAAATATTCACTGAAAGCAGAAAAAAAATATCAATATTTTTAAAGGGCATTTTGATCTATCTAAGGAAACAGACAGAGGTGCTTCGGAGATGAATCTGTTCCTATAGGCTTTCACTTAGGTTGATGAACTGCCTCTGTGCTCTAATGTTCCCTGTTACTTTACACTGAATGCTTCCCAATGGTAGTTTTCTGGCTTCTAACCAACTTAGTAGACACTTTGTTTCCACAACTCATTAGGTCTGCTAGCCACCCAACTCTTCACGTAAGCCTTTCCATTTCTTCTGGTAACCCACAATTTCATGATTCTCCTGTTAACTCACAATTTCCTTTTTTACCTATCTACCATTTTATGTAAGGTGATTGGCAAGCAAGCATCTTGAGAAGCCATGTTAATTAAAAGCAAAAATCAAATCATTCCATTGCTATAAGACCTCCCTTTGGCTCTAGGGAAGCTTTGTCACTTCCTTTTGTATTTCCTGCCAATGTAATTGCTACATTTTGCCTCATGTAAAGCTCATATTCTTGCTAGTACAGGAAATTTACCACTTGGCTTCCTGGGGATTCAAAGCTTTTTGGCACCCTATTCATGAACACTTTGTTTTTTGCAGACAAAAATGAAAGTTCAGATTATTTCATTTAACCCTTTGCTTAAAAAGATGAGAATGTAGAGCTCAGTTGCTCTTCATCACCAGATGCTAAATGTACTGGAATACCAAATAGTCAAGCTGTACGATATCCCCAGCCTAATGAGGCTGAGATTGGGAGTACAAGAGGGACATCAGAGTGGGACAGGATATGGCTGCATATGAAAACACACAAATTTACATGTCTAGAAGAAATTACATGCATGCTGGCTCTGTCTGCTCCCATTAGAGACAAGAGAGATTTGCTCAACACAGCCTTTTGAGCCAGGGGTTATGATTCACTTCATCCTGGAAGAAACACCTGCATCCAGGCATGACACAGGCCTCACAGATCTGTACCTTTGCAAAGCAACAGCAGGGCACCTCAAGTATCACTAAATGACTACCTGTAGGTAAGCTCAGTTATGCCCTAGATTTTCAGTTATTCCAATGGGAGCTTGGACTCCTTCAGGCAACTGCACATATACGCTTGTATGCTGAAACATAGTCATGCAAGAACAAGTTTTCTACTTTGACCTTTAGAAAAATAAAGTCTTAAAAAAATCTGCACACTGTGAATAGACCATATTCTAGGGAGAGTTTTCTTCCTTTTCCCACTAAGCACTTGCTTAGTCTTTCTTTGAATCACATGAAAGTATTTTCTACTGTACTTCGAGTTAGTCATGAGTAGATCAACAGGGTGCTGGAAACAGCAAGGCTACCCAAGGAAATAAAGGTGAAAAAAATATGTTCATATGAAGGAAATAGCCATCTTTTTGTAGTGAATGCATGAGCATGCTGAAGAAAAGGGATCCAAACAAAGCAAGTCTTATGTGTCACCTTATTCCAAGCAAAATCTGGAGATAAAAATAAGTTTCTGCACAAAAAGAAAATGAAAAAAGAAAGTCTTAAAAAATAATAGTTGCAGGTAAGACAGTATGGCTTCTCTGCTCACAAGTTCACATGCTACATGTGGCTGCATTAACAAAGTTTTTATTGAGGTTTTTTTTAACTGATGGTGTATCTGAGTTGTTGAAATATTTGCTAATGAACTGTATAAAAACATCTGAGACAGGAAACGCAAACCTGGTGGAAGCTCCTTGTCTTGACAGTAGCCATGAGTCCATGTGTGAGCTGCAGCCTTGTGCAGCTGCTCTCTGGAGTAGCCTGGTTTGCTCAGCTGCACAAGAAAGAAGCACCAGAGCTTTTGTAAACAACATGGTTCAGGGATGAGTCTCCACATCCATGATTTTACTGCTCTGTCAGGTCTTTATGACCACATTGACACTACTGAACCAACATGGTAATGTCACTCACAGGAGCTACCCCACAAGCAGTTTTAACACTCCAGCTAGGTTCCATCCTTTTCTCATCTCCAGTTAGAGGCTGCTGACCACCCACAGGCTCTTGATCTTGCTGTGTCAGCCTCCCCCACCTGCCCAAGAAGGGAGAAAGAAGTAGCAGGTGATCCTTGTACACCCTAGGCACAAGAGTTCATGCCACAATGCTCTCTGTCATCTGTACTTCAGATATCATGGGAGTATCTTAGGTGTTAGGTCCCAGCAGCAGCAGCAGCAGCACCAGCCAGTCTTTCACACTCCAAAAGTATGGCCCACTGCCGAGAGCTCTTGCCATCAGTTGTAGACCTGTGTGTTGACCGTTATGGACATGACACAAGCACCCTGTTTGGACTACCTTGTACTTCTGATTCAGGAGAGTTCTAGGCCACTCATGGTTTGTTCCGCCTGGAGAAGAAGAAACTGAAGGGAGACCTCATTGCAGTCTTCAACTTTCTCATGAGGGGAAGTGGACAGGCAAGCACCGATCTCTTCACTCTTGTACCAGTGACAGAACTCAAGGAAATGGCATGAAGCTGAGTCAGGGTGGTTTAGGTTGGATATCAAGAAAAAGTTTTTCACTCAGAGGGTGGTTGAGCACCAGAACAGACTCCCTAGGGAAGTGGTCACAGCACCAATCCTGTCTGTGTTCAAGAAGCATTCGGACAATGCTCTGAGGCACATGGTATGATTCTTGAGGTGTCCTGCATAGGGCCAAGAGTTGGGCTTGATGATCCTGATGGGTCCCTTCCAACTCTGCATATTCTATGATTTGAGGATGTGGATCTTTCTGGTCCTGGGACCAGAGCTGAGCAGCCACCAGCTTTGTAGTGACAGGTCACCAATGTCCAACCCCCAAACTCTATACAGACACGGGTAATTTGATCTTCTCTTCTGAAAGCTGGTCACATCACTATCTTGTCCCCCCTTCCCCATGCTAGTAACTGGCTATCAGCAAGTTCATGGTGGCCATCCTTACCATGGAAGCCTAAAAATCATAGTCAGAATCTGCTGCCTCTCCAGCTTTTTGCCCCATCCTAGCCCAGGTCTCGCCCCCTCTCATGTAAATAGTGTGTCTGACTATTTTGACTGGACATCCATCAAAGTGAAGCAATGGTTATTGCAATCACCATTTCTTCTTAGACTGAGGCCTCACCAGTCATTGCCACAATTGACGCACAACATAATTTGCAAATACAGTGCTGGCATACTCCAGAGTCCTGTTCTTCCTCCAACACATGTATCTATACTGACACCTAGGGTGTAATGATGATGACGCTTTCTGATTTTGTCACCATTTCTGCCATCCCAGCAATCACAGTGTTCACTAGGAGACCAACAGTGTTGTTATTCCCCAGCTGATGCTGTTAAGCACAGATTTTAGTGGCCAAAGGCTATCTGGTACTAACTACAAAACCATACAGAGACAAGGAGGCTTCCTAGATCACTGTGACCAAACAGTGCATTTTGCATACCGTGGGAAATTGTGAGGAGCAGATGCTGAGTGGGTGGAAGCTAACTGGAAACTGGGAATGGACTTTTTCCAAGCCATCTGACCACCCTGGATACAGCTTTGGACCAGGTGGCTCCTGTAAGGAACATACATCATGTCACCTAAGGCTTTCTTCAAAAGTCTAGTGAAAGAGGAAGAGCCAGAAGGGAAAGCACAGGGAGCATGTGAAAAGGTGCACCATGCATCAGCAGTGTTAGGAAGATGCTATAATTCACACAAGTCTGTCTAACACCATTCAGGTCCTACCTGAATCAAGAGTAACTCACACTTGTGTCGTAGGGTTAAAAAACCGAGGGTAAAAACGCCCGCACCGGCTTTGGTGGTCCCTTTCCCCCCGCTGTGCTGCATGACCGTGTGGGGTCCGGCGGGCGGGGAGGGGGCCCCCACCCGCGTGGGCTGGGAGGCCTGCCCAGGGGCCAGGGGTGCGGGGCTGCGGGCAGTGCCCACACCGTTTTGGTGGTCCCCTTCTCCCGCTGTGCTGCACGGAGTGGTGTGGCCAGCAGAGGCCCCTCCCCCCCCTTCCCCCAGTGGCGGTGGCGGCCACGTGGAGGCCAAATGGCGGCCGCCAGGAGCAGGAAGTGCCCTCCCGGCATACGTATCACTTCCGGGCGGCGGCAGCTTTTTCCCATGAGCAGCTGCGTGCCGGGGCGGGCCCCAGGGTGCTGACCAATCATATAGGAGGGCCAGCCTTAGGGGCCACCCCCCACATGGGCGGACCATTATTCCCCTGTAAAACGGCCGCGCCGCCACCATTTTGCCCTCTTAGACCTTGGACGTGGAAGGAGCAACATCGTCTCTCATTTTCACCGGGACATACGCCCAC
>VYZS01088252.1:0-18629 GCA_013400695.1 Neodrepanis coruscans | reverse complement strand
TTTTTTACACCCACGACAGACCTCTAAACAGGAAACTTCAGACACTAATTGAATGTCTATGCTAGTTAAAATCGTGAATTTTTATCTAGCCTTAGCTTCCTCGATGGGAGTAGAAAGACGTGGGGAGCTATCCTTCAGCAAGGCCCTGCACATTGAGAAAGCTGATGTTATGGGTTGTATGGGGGGAAGGGGGAGCGAGCAAAGCAGCTGCGTCCGAGCGCCTCATGGCCGCGTGGAACGGAGTTCCGAAGATAGCGCTGATCCCTTCCTTCTCCCCGGACGGGCCCGCTGGGCGCGGAGAGCGGCTGAGCCGGTGCGGAGTCAGCCTGACCTGGCCTGGCCCGGCACTCAGTGCTCTGAAGGAGCTGGGCTGAGGCCGGGAGCAGCAGCACCGCCAGCCGCGGCTCGGAGCGTGCCGCTGCCGCGTGGCGGGACCACCATCGGGACAGCACCACCGCCACAGGGGCTTGGGGTGAACTGCTCACTGGTGCTTGCTGCGGGCTCCCGCCGGCTTCCCCACCCGTGCTGCGCTGCCACAGCTACGCCAGGCACGCTACGGCGCCCCCATGCCGAGTGTTCCGCGGCTTGGAGCGTACTCGAGGCTTCCCCAGCCGCCGCGGCGTGCGGGGGTGGATGCGGCAGCGCAGCTGGTGTGCGCGGCAGGAGAAGCCCCGGTGTGGTGCCGCGGCGAGGGACCGGTGTCGTGGCGTGGGATGATCCCGCGGTGATGGGCACAGCGGCTGCTCTGGCTGCCCCGCGCCCGGGTCTCTGCAGCGCTGACAGGGAGACGGGCGGTGGCGGAGGCCCCCACCGTGGTGGGTGGCGAGCGCCCCACGGGAAGAGCCGAGGTTCGGAGAGGGGACAGTGCCCAGTGCCAGTGACACCAAACCAGGCTCTCTCTCTGCCCACGCCTTCTTCTCTCTCCACAGCCCAACAGCCGGCCGAGAGCAGCAAGTTCTGCATATTATTATTGTCGGGTTACTGTCTTGTTAATGGTTTACACATCCATATTTCATATATTTAATAAATTAAGTCTCTTTTAGTCACACCCCCAGTGTCCAAACCAGGACAGCTGTGCAGAGTGCTGATGCTCCAGCTCCTTTCTCATGCTGGATCCTTGTGTCAGCACTGCCCTTCACAGCTGGCTAGTATGTTCTTCATCAGCCACACATGGGTGTCCCTGCTCCAGTCACAACTCTGCTCTGCACGAGAGTTGTGGGCAGTGTCACTTTCCAGTGATGTTGGCAGAGGTCAGTTTTTAAGAACTTATGGTTTTCTTAAAATTAAGGATTTTTTAAGAACACCATACTTTCTATTCACAGTGTTTATGGGGCTTGACTACTAGACCTAAATTCTGCTGATTTCTAATTTCTGATTTTTTTTAAGTTACTTTTAATGCTGTGAACGAGGCAGAGTTGTCATCCAATTACATTTCTGTCATTGAAGTCCAAGTGGGAAAGCCAAAGTTCCCACCCCTTCCCTTATGTCTTTGAATATTATGATTTAATAAGTGTCAAAACTGGAAAACTGAGTAATATCATGAGGCTTTTATTTCAAAGTTGTTTTAAGAACTACAGATTTCACATTCATGCTAAAATCTCTACATTTGATTGAATACAATCCTTAGTAATTGGATTCAGACCTTCACGAAGAAAAGACAATAAGCATGATTCTAATACTGTGCAGACAAGGAGCTCCCTCTTGACAGTACAGTCATCAGTCCCTTCTTATTACAAGCTTTACACTTGGCATGGGAGGCTGGATGGAGCCGTGACTTCACACATCATCAGATAATGATTTCTGGACTCTAGAAAACAGCAATACTTCACTACAAGAGTCCAAGAGTTGCTGTCATGTTCAAACTGGTCAAATTAATAGAAAACTTTTATATAACGGATGTGAATCTGATTATGATTCTGCAAATACTGTTTTTCCAAGCAAGCAGTGTTCTTTCAATGTTTTCTAAATACTTTTGAGCACAGTGTTTCTGTGGGAAAGTTCTACACAGATTATTTATTAAAATAGGAAAATTGACTTTTCCACCATAGGAAGATAAGCAATTCCAAGCCACGGAAGACAAAGGTAGCACAGAGCATCCGGTGACAAAGTCCTTCTGCTTTAAAATAGGTAATTAAATAAACATTTTTTCATCTTGATGTTTCTTTCATTTCCCACCACAGATGCAGCAAAAGTGGGACAAGACAACAGCTAGGTGTTTTTGTTACTTCTTTTTCGCCCTAAGTGACAGCCTTAGACAGTCAACTGAACCAAAACAGTGTTCATGTTTCATTTCTGGCCATTCTGAGTAATCCAATGCCCTGAAATTTTCATGTTGTCCGTGTAAATAAAATACTGTTTTTCAGTGTTTCTATGGCATGTGTACTGAGAACACTATGTGTCATACTGAAAATCAGTGAGTTTTGCTCTGACGGTTGCCAACTCTTGGAAGAAATCTTTCCCCAACCTGCTATTTCCTCTCTGATTGCAAGGATTATTTTTATAGCCAGGCTATAAAAAGATCTGGGGTAGTGCTCAAGGCCTTTTATCTTCTTTGGATGAGTATTTAAAGCTAGACTCACTCTAGTTTAACTAAATTGATTATTTAGCTACATTCTTGATTCTTAATTGAACATTTACTGTCCTTGCAATTATCACATCCATACCTAACTTTGTTGCAGCAATGGAAACTGCTATCAGGGCAGGTCTCTTTATGTTCACCTCTGTGCCATTTGGTCTTACTTGTAATAGTAAGAATGACCAAAACCAGATCATTCTGCTGCAGCCTGGAGAACAACAGCTAAAAAATCTTCTTATAGATATAGCTTTCAAGGAGACAGTCAGGAGTCAACTTCCCCAGGTAACAAATTATGAATATGTATGCTGGGTTGTGGGTGCATAACCAAGTGTAGTTTAGTTGATGATTTAATAATTGAGCAGATTAGATAAAATACAATTGCTTCAATCTCTGCTTTAAAATCAAGGTGAGAATACTCTGATTCACAGCCAATATGTGCATGATGATAGTAGCAAGTGGTGAATCATTAAGCTACAGACACTTGATTGTATCTATTGCCAGCATCCTACTGCTCAGGGACTGTACAGAGCAGCAGTGAGACAGAAGAGTTTGCTGTGCACTAGTTGATTGCTCTGCACTGCTTCCCAGCTGCATATACGTAGTGACTACAGTGCCTGAAATTTTCAAAGCAGAGAGAAATAATTCACACGAAGGCAAGTCAACAGTGCCTTAATAGTATCTGTGAGTGATAGATTGCTAAAATAAGTCATGGCGTAGCGTACCTACATTGCTTCACTTGAGAAAGTCTTCATACACTGAAATAGCTTGTCGTTTGGAAAGCAGGGTAGATAAGTAAGGAAATAGGTAAATGTTGATTGTGGTAAGAATGGTCAGACTTTTATTGTTTTAATTTTTATTATGTGTCTTACTCTGTTCATCCCACATAATGAAAAAGTAATTGAAGTATTGAATTTTAATAATATGCACTTGTATCCAACTTCACAGAAACAACAAAACTTTTATTCAAGCTTAGTCTATTACTAATGTTCATAAGATTGTATTGGAACATAGGCCTTATGCAGGCATAGAACCAGAGAGTGCAGGACAGTGTGACTTTGAAAGAAGACAATATAATACCTTCTCAGGAAAATGAGCTGAACATGAAACTGTATGTAGGCTTCAACCACCCTCCTTCTATCTCTTTGGAGTTTTTCTCTCCTTACTCAACCTTGTACTGATTCTGCCTTCCCCAAGTGGAAGGACTACATTTTTATCCGTTTATACATTCACGCTAATGAACACAAATATTTATCATATATGTTCATATCCATTTTAATATTTGTTTAGGATAATAACACTTGCTCTCTGAACAAAAATTAGCTTCCCACAAATGAGGATGGGCAGACAGACAGACAGGTAGTTACTCCGGAGGGGGCTTGTTCTCAATGTTATGGACATTCCCTCCTTTCCTAGAAAACAAACCCCATACAATAACAGCTTGCTATTTCACCTGCCTTTGCTCACCAAGATCAACACAAATTCAGGTGAAAAGGAACTGCTACTTTTAAATACTTAACCTTAACTCTGAGTTATCAGGAACACAGTTGCAGGATTGGGAGAAAAAAAAACATCCTTCTCATTTCTACATTTAAGAAGTATATATTTAAGGTGTATAATCTGCTTCACTGCTCTGTGCTGTAATATTACCCTTAGCAAGTATGTTCCAATGGTGTTTCTGCTGAAGACGCACCTGCATCTGATGAAATTATCTGAGGCAATTACCACATCTTGATAGCTGCCTGCACAGTGTGGTGGCCATAGAGATTGAATTATCCACCCATCCTGGAAATGGTCTGGCTGGAAGAGATCAGGAAGCTGTGAAAAACAACATGCAGCAGCACAGAGTGTCAGCCTCTTGTGTACCTTCTGTGCATTCACAGAAGAACTTCAGTCCCTTCAGTTCAGGGATTTTGAAGTACATTCAGACGAATATGGGATTAGAAAATACCTTGAAGATATGCCTATTATAACTATATTTGAAGAGTCAGTGTTTTTTTCTGAAAAGAACTTAAAGTGTATCAGTCAATATAAAGTCTCTTATAAAGAATACAGAAGGTTTTATCACAAAATATGCTGTATACTAACACATACTCTTCCCATTTACACTGAAGTATTGGAAGTTTGCTGTTTCAATATCAGCTATATATGGCAAAGTCTTATTGTTCCCAAAATATATTTTTCCTCTTTTAAGAACATCTGTATTATTGATGTTTTTATATATTTTGCTAATACTGCCTTGGTTATTAAGGGAGGTACTTACGGACTCCCTTGGCATACTGAGCAGCTTCCCAATGGGTCACTTTCCTCGCTTTGCTTTGAAACATCAAATAAAAGACTATGACAGCACTGGGAAGGTGATGAATTCAATTTTTCCTTTATGTTCAAGGCTGCACAGTAAGTGATGATATGGTAGTCACCACAGTGGAAAACTGGAAAGCATGTTAGGATTTTATGCATTCACTGCCTTGCATTTACTGCCTTTCTTTCATTGTACTTCATATCCTAGGAATGTTACTTCACCCTCTTTTCAAAATAATTTTTATACTGGAAGAATTAAGATAGACAGAAATTGTTTCCACAAAGAGTGCACTGACTTTTTATTACTCTTCTAGTCTATGGTCATTGCAAAAGAATCTAAACACCTTAAAAAAACGATAGCACAGCATGTGGTTGTATAGCCCGAGGGACACAGATATGCTGTTGTCACAAAAGTCCCACAGATCTGGAAATGCATCAGACCATCTAAGGATGAGGGTCATTTCTGTGGCCTTGTCAATGTGGCAAGAGGCTGATAGCAGTTGGCTTTGTTAGAGAATCGGAAAACCATCCTCCAAAAACAATGTTTAGAAAATGTGTCAGACTTTTAAGTATGGTAAACAGTAATCTGAATGAGACTTATCATCTAGGAATGGACCAGATGGCATTGGAAAATCTATGCAGAGACAAGATCACATGCTAATGAGTCTTTTAAAAACAAGAAGGGGTTTGGGAACAGGCAGATGGAGCAGTGTAATGGCTGGGAGTAATATGGAAAAAGAGGGCTTCATTTTAATTACTAATTTTTTAATTGAGAATATTGCAAACATGGATCAGGTGGCAGTCTAGCAGCAGTCTTTCTGTTGATGGGTACTATGACTTTATAGATTTTTATAGACATAAACAGATACAAACATACAGAAAGTAAGCATCATCAGTTACAGTGACTTTTGCCTTCTGGAGGGACCCTTATGAATCAGTTAAGATCACTTAACTTGAAATTTTGACATGAGCGATTCCTTTTGCACAAATTGTGCTGATCCTTGGAATATCAATATATTCATAACAGGTTTTTTTGGTAAGGGACCATGACTGTGGTAGATCCTATTGCCTTTGGCAGTAATATAGCTTGTCTATATTTAAAAATACTTGCATTTTTAACATATGCTCCAGTGTGACACAGAGTTTGTATGCTCAACTGAGACTCCTTTATAAAATATTTAAGCAGTTGCACTTAGGAGGGATAAATTCTTGGCCTCATTAGGGAGAGATTTGAAAATTACACTAGAGAGGTCAACATTTGCTCAGGGCCTACCATCTGAACTGTGTGGTCAGATGGATGCAGCGAGTTTGCTGTTCTTCAATTTCGATTGAGTGTTGACATTCTGTGGTTTTATTACTTTCCAGCCAGTTAAGATAAAGATGTTAAAGCAAGGACTGAGAGAAGAAAAACTGAGGAGTATAAAGAAGGTTTCTGACAATTCTTCTCTGAATTTTACAGTATATTTTATGAAAAAGACAGTGGAAGGAATGCTTTCTAATAAATTCTGTTTCACATTGACTCACTTTGAAAACTAAAAATAAAACAGATAAGGAGAGTTCTGAAGTTTGCATATATGCAGAGTACCTGTGGTCCTAGAAGAGCTTACACACACAGGGATTCATGTGTTTTCTAATCTCTTCTAGCCAGCTGTGACATCCTGCCTGTATCTGCTGTTTTACACAAACATGCAGGGTGTGGCTGTCAGCATAGAAGGGGCTACAAAAATTAAAGTGGCAGCCATAATACCATTGCATGAGATGCGAGTTATCAGCTTCTTGGCCTTTATGCCACTGGATGGATCATCTGCTACAATGGAAGCCATGTTTTTGTTCACAAATTACTCATATTATTCATGAATCTATTAGTATGTCTAGAGTCAAATTCCGGTTATTGCAAACAAAAATATAAATATGCTTATAGTATAAAAATAAAGGACATGTTTCCTTCCCTAAGATCATCCTTCATCAAAATGTTTTAAGAAAACATTGTTTTCAAAAATAAATTATGAAACAGAGCACATCAGAAGTGTTACGCTTGCAGCAGCAACAGATATAATAATTGAGTTCCTAATTGGTATTTTATCTCTGTTGTGGGTTGAAAACAAAGGTTCTGGGAGCTAAACCGTTTTCCCCTTCCTCCCCCCCTCCCCCTCCCTTTTGGGGATGGGGAAAGGGCTGTTTTGGGGGCTTTGGGGGGTTTTTTTGAGGGTTTTTGGGACGGGGGGGGTGGATTGGGGCTGTGTTGAGCTGTCTTTCCTGTGTGTTTGAGGCGGGTTGCCATGGCGACAGCACTGGGTGCCTGTTGAGGACCTCCCTGTCATGGCGTGGGCCCCCGGCCCACACGGCTAGGGACAGGGTCGGTCCCCACCACAGCCATGGCTCCCACGCAGCCAGGGGTGGGGGCCCAGCCCCACGGCCCTTGACGTTGGGCTGGAGGGAGTCGCCCTACACTGTGGGGTCGCCTGCGGTTGCGGCCGGCTGTGGCAGCGGTGGCCGGGGGCCGGCTCATACTGGTGTGGGTGTGGCCCCTCCCTGACCAGTGTGGATGGCCACCGCAGCCACATGCAGCTTCCCTGCGGGCACGGTGCCTCCCCTGGCCATTTTGCGGACGTGGCTCCATGGCCACGGGCACTGGCAGCTGCTGGTGTTGCCAGGCAGTGCCAGGCCCTGGCCCAGGCCCAGCTTGGCACTCCGCGTATGCGCGGTGGGTCTCCCATGCATATGGAATGGAGTGGAGCTGTCGATGGCCCTCTTGCAGTGGAGGAGCCACCGCGGCGAGTGGCCGGAGTTGGCGTGGGTTGGGGCGGCCCAGTGGCAGTGCTGGGATCACCCAGGATGCCAGGTGGGGCCATGGGGGACCCGCATCCCCTGGCCCGGGGTTGGCCACGCGGTGCCGTGCTGCCATTTTTGCTTGTGGTGGGGCCTTTCGCTGAGGGCGGTTCCCAGGCGCTGACCGTCCAATCCGAGGAGCAATTCGCACCCGGGAGATGCCCGCGCCTGTGTGAGATTGGTCCCCTATAAAAGAGAGAGCAAAGCGGCCATCTTTCTGCTTGCGAGAACATCTCTGCTCATCTCAGTGCTGAGTTTTTTCAGTGGTGGGGGCTGATCGGCGACTCCAGCAACAGCAGCACAGGCTGAGGACCACATCTTTCTATCAGCAGTGGTATTTCCTTATCCGGGAAAGGGAGAGTAAGGTCAGGGGTCTTTTAATTTTTACGGTGTCTTTCAGGAGGCTCTGGCAAAGACCCAGCGCTACCCTAACGCTTTCCCGCATCAGCCGCTGGCCTTGAAAGAGCTTAAATTGTCTGTCTTTGCGTTTCATTGTCAGTTTTCTGTGTGTGTAAAATAAACCTTGTTATTTGGGTTTTTTTGGTGTGTGTTGCTTCTATTGGATCTTTCTTGTCAGTACCACTCCTCCTAGTGGTAAAACCATGACAATCTGTTATCATGTTTGTGAAAAACCTACAATTATACAGGTTTCATATCCTTCATATTGTAACATTCTATTAATAAGTTTTTCTTCTAACCTAAATATCCCTCATGTGTTTCAAGCTTGATATCAGTCTCCTTGCCAGACTAAACTAACCCAAACTTGTCATTCATCTTCTGGTTCCCATATGTTTTTTAGATAATCTCTCCATAACATCCCTGCATAACTTAATGTGTTTCTTGACTTCAGCCTACAAAACTAGATAGAATCCATGTCATAACCTCTCAAACTGCAATCCCAGAAAACTTACAGAATGAATGCCCCTTTTATTGACAGGGAACAGCAAAATATTCAGAGAAGCTACTGCAGGTGAATATGGTCTTTGGACAGCTTTTGTAAAAAATTATTTCTCTAAAAGGATGATAATATAAGGACTATCTATTTCTTATCCAGGTCACATGAGATTAAGGGTTTGCTTAGTCAAGGCTGACATCCCAATTGAAGCAATAAACTGGAAATTCAATAAAACTCTTTTTGACATAGCTGAACTAAAATTGCCCTAACCAAACATCAGTATCTCACAAAATTCTCCATTCTGGGGCAAAAAATTCCAATCTCAGCATTGTTAATAAAAAATGCATTAAGAATTCAATGCCTGCCAAAACCACATGAAAAGCTAGTTGCCTTTGATAGATAAAAAGGAATATGTGGGACTGATTTTATTTGGTGAAATTTCACTGGAAGAAATTTCTTTTTACTTCACTGTTCTCTGCCACTTACCTGATTTTTAGGTGAGGAGAAATTTACATTGATGGCAATGAGAGTCTTTGTCTGGTCTAAGTCTTCTAGAGGCTTTACCTTGTATTAACCTGCTTTTACCATCTTCTTCTCCCTTCCTCCATTCTATTACTATGTTTCTTCTACAGTATATTGCCATGCAGCAGAGCAATACAATAATCAAGCCGCATGGTACAGAACACTTCTACTGAGCCAGAGCTGTACTTGGATGAACATTCTAGGAAATCCTGAATTACTCTCAGTAGTGAATTTGAAGTGAGCTTTTTTAGACATTGATTATTTTAATCCTGCTCTTCTCTCTCCTGCTCACTCTGGGTACTTATTTATAAGGCAGGATGAAGTTCATTCTCTGGTTGTTGATCTTTTTGCAGGCTGCATAGGGTAGTCCTGCCCTGGTGGTAGTGTCTGCCCTGAAAATATAGTCTGCACTTTTGGACACTTCTCAGAAATGCCACAGAGGACTCAACAAGAGCATTGTGCTTCCTTCTCTGCCAGGAACTGAGAGACTCTTTCACAAGAAGAGTACTAAATGTGTTTCCTCACTTCTTGGCCCAGAACACAGAGCAGAACCAAATAAGAGGTATGCTTAAGATTTGGGAATTCACTATAGCTAGGCAGCGGCATGGCTTAGAATATTAAGGGCAGAAAACGGCCTGTCTTTCACACATTTGCATTCTTCTGTATAGATAACGGGGCAGTAAGTCAAAACATAAGAGTTAGCTTTCCAAGCCCAGTAGGGGCTGGACTAGGGTGGGAATAGGTAATAAGGGACCATCCTGTTGGGTGTTTGAGGGGCATAATAGTAAGATAGATTTTAGTTGGGCAATATGTAAGGGGTGGGCACTGGAGGTTATAAAAATGGAGAGATTGTTATGAATTTCCTCTTTGGATCATCGGACATCACCAGTAAAGCTGTGCTCTCCCTGCACTGTGTGTTTGTCTCACTTCTTATCTCACCCTGCTGGCAACACTGCAGTCAACAGTATAGACACATAGCTGTGTTTTTCTTACTTCATATTTTCAGCATTGGTCTGTTCCCAACTTCTCATATAATAGATAGATGAAATTGCATGGATTAATATTGACACTTTGGTTCTCCATATGTGCAATGCAGCAAAATTCTGAAGGCTGTGAGAGAGAAAAATGAGAGTTGTATGTGGAAATACCATACTACAGGAGAGGAAGAAAAATGTCAATGGAGAGGAAAACTTTGCAATCAGTATTTATCTGGCATCAAGTGCTGATTTCTAGTTGATAATTCACATCTTTAATGATGATTCTCTTTAACTGTTGAAGACAAACACAGTACTTTTGTATCACCTCAGATAGCAAAATGCATGAGAAGGAACTGAGAACTTGTCCATATCCTATATAACCTATTTTTAGATCCTGTATAATGTTAATGAGATCAGATGCATGAAATTTGTGACTGCAAGTAAGATTTTAAAAAGCTAAGAGGTTTTGCCATTCACACTTGCCTGTCTTAAATCATTCCTCTGTGTTGGCTACAAAAGCATCAATACATGACTGAAAAGAGTCTTTTGGAAACTTCACACTGGACCCTGATTAAGGATAGCTTGTTGTCAAGTACTTTCTAGTCATCAAACATGTGTAAACTCTCTCTCTTTCAAGTACAAGTCTAATACATCTAAGTTATTCAAAACCTAAATGTCAGAGCAGGTAATTTAAAATGTCATACCAAAGCTTCACTTTCAGAAATCCAGAGCATAATGTGCAGAGCCACAGCTATATTCATTAATTTGACTAACATCTTAGCTGTCATGCCAGGTCCAACAGGAATTCCTCTGTGTCTTAATAGGAATATTACTATGACTTATCATATAACTTGTGTTAAGGAACAAATTGCTCCACAGTGTGTTAAGCAATCACGCTAGGAGGGCAGTCAGTTTCTACAACCCAGAAAACAATGTACGTCTTAGAGAAAACAAAAAATTTTTTACTGTATTAGTTAAACATATACATTTTCTAAGAAGGGAAATAAAAGTTTAAGTCTTTCTAAACCAGATGAAAGAGAAGATACTCAAAAAAGAAAAAGCCTACGAACAATCAAATATTATCACAGCACAAACAGTATCTCTCACACCAAGCACAGTATTGTCCCAAGGCACAGGAGTGGCTGCCACACTCCACCTCTTTCAGAATCCATCCTGACAGACACTTTGGCCTTTCTGGGGTCACAGGTTTGTGAAGTGCTGAATTATTGCTACTCTAACTTGGCTTTGACATTGCCAAGCTGTTGATACGCAATACCTTCTCCAGTACACTATCTAGTCAGCATGGCACTGTCCTTACCATTGCTTGTTTACTATAACCTGGGACAGTGTTCAGCTCCTTGCAAATGCTAGTTTTCATAAAACAATCAACAGGTATGCCTCTCTGTCTGTATTTCACCATTTTTAAATTTTTGGATGTAATTTCTCCCTCCCTGGAAATTCAATTTATGAGTGACTCAGAGTTTTTCTTACTTCACGTTGCAAACTCAGCAGTTTCATTCTCCTATTTTTTGGATTTTGCCTCTCATGAGACTTAAAGATAGATGATATTTTAAAATTTATCACTGCATGAAAAGATTCATGAAATATATAAGCTGACCTGAATGAACTCATTCTTAGACACATGGAGAGGAATCTCACTTCTGATAACACTATACAGAGGGATGCATGAAAATGATGCGTCTTTCAAGTTTAATTTTAGTACCAAAAGTGACTTTAAGTTTAATTTTAATACCAAAGATGATTTTATTGCATTACTAATGCCCAGGTATATCTTACTGACAAGCAGGTACATCACACGTACTCATACATTTTACGAAGGAGATTGTAATTTAAAAAAAAAAAAAAATTGATACTGTGACTTTAAGATTTCTGCAAGTGCTCTTTTGCTGCCAGTACTATAATACTCCTAAAATGTCTGTGGTGGTGTGATTTGATATGCTTTGCCTGATTGAGAGAAGAATTTTAAGAAGGCCTTTTGGCACTCGTTCAAGATAAAAGCATGTTTCTTTTATGCAAGATCACAATTCCCTGAACGATTAACAAACCACACTTAGCATATGCTTCTGATGCTTTGAATAGCTTTCCAAATATGTAGCCATAACATTGTTTTTTATACTCGAAGAAATACTAAAGGAATTAAATCTGGTGAAAACTGCTGTATTGGATTTCTTTGCTTATAGCAAGATTGAAACTTCTCCCTTGCAATTTTGGATATCTTGAAAAATGTAATTATGGCAATATGTTGGATAAAAAAGAAAGAATTTTTAAGGGGAATACTGCTAACAGTATCATGTAAAACTTGCAGCTTTATTTTCAGTCATGGTAATAAAGGGAATCATTCATAATACACTGGGATTTTTACTATAGAAAAGCAGCATAACTTTGGATCCAGCTAAGTATAGATTTAAAAGAGGAAAAATATTCTAAAATTCTGCATATATGTAGATCCCAAAGCTGGATTTTCCCCTCATAAGCACCCCTTGGAAGGTATTAAATAGAATCAAGCATGTGCAAAACTTAAATTTGGCTCATCAGCTATCACAACAGCTGAACCACTCCATAGAGGGGCGGGTGTTGTTGATGGTATACACATTTCAATGCTCAGAGCTAAGCTTGTGAAAAGAGTATACTGTACATTCCAGATTCATGATGACACAGCTGTAACCCAGGATAAGCATTTCTGCACTGTGGATGTCCCTCATCTGCCAGGACTACTGATGCAGCCTACCAGTCTTCTTCAGACCTGGCATTGTCACCAGCTAGAATGCAAGATGGGACACTACGTTCCTTTACAGAGGACTGGTGTTCTAAGCACACAGCCTCATCATTCTTAACAAACAGCTGGTCATAAATCCATAAATGAATTCGTAGAAATGTCCAGAAATTTCCTTCATGGCTGTGGTATGAATTATGACAGGCTCTCCACTGCATAGGTTTGCCTTGTCTAAAACAGGAGACAAGAACCTAAGCCATTTTATATAGGAGACAAGGATAATTTTAGAGCAGCATCAGCATGAGGGCAAGAAAAAAAGTCACACCATCTCTGACCTAACAGAGCACAAGTCATATCTGTCAGCCAGGCACCTCTGCAGGAGCTGCACTTCCAAACTGGTGGATGTCATCAGTGTATCTTCACCATTGTGACTGGCTCTCCAAAGACATCTGTATGAAAATAGTCCTAGGTCTTCCAGTGCTCCAAGAACTGAGTCATCTAGATTAAGGGTAAATCATCTCACAATGAATTATCTCACATGCTCTTTTCTGGTCCTCAGTTTCTCAAATTGTCTTTTGACTTAGAGCTGAGCATTTGTCTTTGAGCAAGGTTAGTTTTGGCTCACCATACTCCCGATTAAGAGGATGCCATTGTCCAGGAATCTCCATCAGGAATTTAGGTCATTGTATTTCCACTAGGACTGATCCTCCTGCCACAGCACACTTCCTGAGTCTGTGAGCCCATGGAGATGGCTCTCAGCACTTCACTAGAGCAGTCGTTTCACCTTCCAGTCACTGGAGAGAAGGGAAAATCCCACTTTAAAATGTGTTGCATGGCATCTGCCACAGCTAAGGTCATGACTTCCTACTCATCTAGACTAAGTAAGAAGACTTCTCTACTTAGCACCCTAAAGTGGTATTGGAGGAATATATTCAGTGGACAAAAAACAACAGCAGAAGGTTTTAAAGAAGCCATGGGAAACATAGCCTTTCAGGCTAATTACTGTTCAGTCCCTCAGTTAAGTGAGAAGAAAGCAAGAGGAAATGCTGCACAGGAAGAGGCCATCCTCATCACAGATTCAGACACTGGCAGAAGAAAAAGGAATAGTCTTGCCTGCTGAAGCAGCATAGCCAGGGGAAAGAAACCCCAGAACCTATTTAATGCTGAACCAGTTGCTATGAAGAACATGATGTTTTTCATCTTGGCTCTAGGATATTAAACAAGTCTTGAAGACATATTAAACGGAGACTGATAACATCTGAACTCAGAAAAATATGAGAATGGTTGTGGGTTGATAGGGAGAAGAAATGTGAATTACATGAAGTTGTGGCTTCCCACATACCTCCAACATGAACCAAAGTTCTCAATCACAGCTGGTCGGAGGAGAATATATACAGCTGCAGTGCCCTGGAAAAATCTCCAAGGGAAGAACAGGTAAGGCAGGAAACATCAAGTAGGAGAGCTGAAACACTTTTTTTTTTTTTTTCCCCGCTTGTGTTTTGAGGAGGTGGAGGTACTGAATGACCTTCATAGACTCCCTAAGCAGCCTGAGGCCTTCTCCAACAGTTTTATTCTTCTTTGCTTTGTCTCAATATTTCCCAGGTTTAGGCTGTTTTTTGGGGGTTATTTTGTTTGTTTGTTGTTTTTTTCTTTTCATTACAACTTCTAACAATATTCTGTTCATCTGACAAAAGGGAAAATAATTCAGTGTAGTATACCTGGGTTTACTTCATATGTTTGGCATCCGACACTGAAATGGAGAATAACCCTGAACTTCAAAACTGACTGTCAAGAATGTAAATGTGTTGTTTGTGCTAAGAGTGAGGGGAGTAACAGAATCCAGACACACAGTCTCCACGGGAGTATGGTGAAAGGTTCAGTTTATTCCAAGTTACAGACACAGTTATAGGATTTTTGCCAGGATTCATGCGGGATAAGCAATTACATTATTGGCTATAGCAGCTCGTTCCACACCTTAGTCTAGACAGTGATTGGCTACCTATAGCAAAACACGCGAATACTTTGTTTCAGCCTTTGCAGTTACAGCATTCTACTTTCCCATCCTTGTATCATGTCTATTGATACATAGCATCCTGCTCTCACGTCCTTATATCTTCGTTATTGTTACATAGCATCCTCCTCTCACAATAGTTTCCCTAATTGCAGTGTGTCCAGAAACGCACTGCCTTTGTCAAACCCTGGATTGTCCACAATTCCCACAGCACTCTGTGGCCTTGCTGTTTAAGAAATCTTTCTTCATAAATGTATTTAGAAGGCTCCAGTTTTCATACACACTTGAGCCTCGTGCTGAAAATATGAAGAGAAAACTTTTTTTTTTTTACTATAGAATTAACATTTAATCTCTAAATTGCTCGTGTAAAAATATCTCTTATAATCTAACATTTGGTGAAATGTGGCCAAACAGCAAGTAGTTTATGTTCCAAATAGGTGACATGAATAAATCATACAAAAATGTCTGTAGAACATTACCTATGGATAAAAGACCTTTTTCAAATAAGACAAATTTATTCATTTTTGGTAATTAAAAAGATATAAATTTCTTACCTCAAACTCATTGACACATCAAGATGGTGGCTGTGCTATTCAATGCAAAATGTCACAGAGACTGGATCAAGCCAAAGTATTATATAATTTTACTGCTTAGACAACTCTAGGTAAAAGCAATCCAACAGTATTGCATAGCTGAACTTTACAAAGGAAAAAAAAAAGAGAAGGTACTTCACACTGAATTTTCTTCTTCTATGCATTTTTTTTCTTAAATTATAATGACAGTTTTGTTCTTAACACTCATAAAAGGTTCCATTAATACCTATAAAGGAATTTGTCAAGCAAAACTGTATAACTTTCAGAAACTAAACTCTACTGTAATGGACATGGATCACATCATAGTTGTCTCTTCACACTGCTAACCTACGTAGCAGCCCAATTCTGCCCTAAATTAAAGACCAAAACTGACACTTGCTAGGTTTGAGGAGGTTCTAAGGCCAATTTTTATCTCTTATTGGAAGAAATTTTAAAATTAATTCACTTTTCACCAATTTTACCCTTATACATTGCATTCAACTCGTTTCCTAGATCAACCATATCACTCAAGCCACACAAAGTTTTCCCATTGCAGTTAATGGGCACTGCATCTGATTCAGTTGAGTAGTCCAGGCAAGGGAAAGTCCTTTTTCCACTGACATCTCCTGGGCATGTGATGAGATTCACATGCTGAAGCACAACTACCCAGAAAGTCTGTTAGGCCTGTATGGAAGCACTGGACAGCTTAAGCTGACTGAGGCTAGTGAGCTCAGGCTGTTTGGGACAAGGGGGGCAAGGAATGAGATTTGCTGCCCCTCTACCTCTCTGATGGAACTACATGGCAGAAACGTGGAAGACAAACATTGGGGATGGACTACCTATGCAATCGAGCTGCACTTTTATTTACCCAAGTGACAAAGAATTTTTGCGTGATGTGTGTTGCATCATGTTTCTTTTCCAAATTCAATTCCTAGATTACTTTTACCAACTGTTCCTCTTACTGCTGCTGTATTATTTCACAAAAATATTAATTCATTTTAAATTGCTAAAATACAAGTAGTGTGCAACATGATTTTCTTTAAATGTAGGCCAAACTTCACATAACTACATAAATATAGTCCCAATAATTCCTTAGCTGTATCTGAAGAACTTTGAACCCATTATAACTAACCTATTCTGGGTTTTGGATTACCACAATGGTACAGATTATAATATCAGCCTATTCTCAATAAGGTCCATAATCATATTCAGAGAAGTTGTACATTCATTTTATATGTAATGTGGTTTAAATCGTAAGGAAGTAAAAAATGGAATAGGGAACATCTTGGACAATTGCTGGCTTTTATGCATGCGTTAACAGAATAGCTTGTACACAGGGCTTTATGACCTATTACTTTTCAGGAACAAGAGATGTTTAGGAGAGATCAATGTATCAGAACAATCTTTGCAGGTTTACTTTATCTTTTAGTCCAAGACTGCAGAAAAACATGGCTGTTATTGGTTAGTTTTGGAAGATATTGTTTCAGAGGATCAGTTTTGGCCAAAGTAGTAGTACTTGGCACTTTAAAACAAGCCCTAGCCACTAAACAGATGTCTTTTTTGTAAATTTAGTTATTGATGTCTTGAACTTAACAAATTGGAACACCTGTTGCAATAGGACAATTGCACCATAAGTACTGCTGTGGTATGTGCTTCCAAAGCTGCTTTACTCCACACTTAGTTTTTTTAGATAAACTGGTGCTTACCAGAGTTGTTGTCAAGTTGAAAATATTGGAAAATTATTTGCCTACCTCCAGCAAAACACATGGGCACATGCCTAACTATAAATATGTGACTAGTCTTAATGATTGCAAAAAATAAAGTTGTCTAATGAGCCTGAAGAGCTTTGTTGACCTATTCTGCAATCTCTGATGCAGTGTCTGCATGCAAGAGGAGAGGCGTGTCTTACTTCTGTGTCAGCTAAGCATTGCACCTCTAAATAATGCACTAGTTGCAAATTTCAAACTCTGTACTGTGTTCATGGCTCAGGACCTCTATTTGCTTTCCTCTAACCAACCAGATCCAGAGGACAAGACTCAGGCAGAATGAGAATGACTGAGCCCTTCAAGTTTTCCCTGCAGACTGACTTGAGGCAGAATTACTCTACCTAGAAATAAATCATGACATACATGCAGTATACTTCAGAAACTACTCAAAACATTTCAAGAAGGTTTTCGTGTTCAGAAGGCAACTGCTCAAATTTTACTCCCAATATTGCAGTAAAGTGCAAAGGTCCCACTCAGCATAAATATCCCTGCTGAGAAGTCCTTGCACAAAGGCAAAGCACATCTGGGTGTGTAGCAAGAGAAGGACAAACAGGAATAGGAGCAAAGTAATAATACCACAGCATCAGAGAAAAATAACCGTGGAAATGCTCTCATGAGTTAATATTCTATTCTTCCCCTCCCTTTGTCCAAGGCTGTCCCAAAGGTATGTAGATTATTCCTTACTGTCGTTTGTTCAACTTGTTCTGTTAGACCTCTAGTGATGAAGGCACCACAGTCTCCCCAGACAAGTCATTCCTGTTCTGGACAGAGAAAACACACTGTTCTCTAGTTTTTACAGCAGCATTTTATGCATTTCAAGACCAAGTACATGCACTAGATTAGCCAAGAACCTTGATTCTGACTGAGATAATGGTTGGTTCAGGTTTCAGACAGTTATTGATTGCTGGCTCATGTCATGTTTGTTTTCAAACAGTCTCTTATTTAGTTTTAATTTGACATGCTCCCTGTGTGCAATTAAGGGTTCAAGACTTGCATATTCCACTCACCTAAATTTTTCACACACTCCTGTTTTCCCAAATATACACATTCAGGCCGGAGCAGCAGTGGGTGTGGAGGCTTCTAGATCTGAGTACAGAGGATCCGAAGGCATTCTTGTCCCTGACAGAGGGTTCAGCTCAGTTTCAGACACCGATCCACTTATGTGGATGTCTTTGCTTTTTCCTAAATAATCGCACTGTAATGAGAGTCTTGGGAATGTCATTCTCCCTGATGAAAGCCGTAAAATGTTGACCATTACTTGGGCTGACAGTAACATCTATATGAAGTTGCCTGAATATTGTAATAGCACCACCACCCTCAGACATCAGACACCTTTAAGCATTGTGCCAGAGCACCAAGACTTTGGGACAGGAATAGGGAAAGGTGAATGAGCTGGGAAACCCAGCTGAGGCCCAGCCTGGGTATGGCATTAAATTGGCATGATCCCAAG
>VYZS01088248.1:2246-30292 GCA_013400695.1 Neodrepanis coruscans | reverse complement strand
GGGTCAGTCCTTTCTTACAAGAGATGTCTTCTAGCTGCACCCCTCCTGAAAGCAGAACCAGATGGATATGAGAGGCCAGGAGGGATACTTCTGTCCGCTATGTAAGGTTCTCTTCAGGTCCTCTGAGCTTCCCAGTGACTGTCTCATCAGCTTCATAATAAAAAAAAAATGGGAAGGGACTGACAAAATACCATTAAAATATGTCTTGGCAACTTGATAGTGGAAATTTTTTAAGGTAGAATTTCTCTGTGATTTGTCCTTGTTACATGTGCAATATACCCATAATCTTGCACTCACAATGAGATCTAGGACTACAGAGAAATGTTCATTTTACCAAAATTCTTTCCACAATTATGTGCTGATAATGAATATACTATAACAGCCATAAAGCAGCTGGAATGAACCATACAAATACTCCAGTTATCTCTAAAATTGTGTTCTACTGTACCTTAGAAAGCAAAAATGTACAATGAAAATGCAAATAGATGGTAATACAGAGACATAGAATATTAATTTCACACACAAAAAAACCTATCTGGATGGCCAGAACCAGAGAGTTGTGATGAATGGAGTTAAATCCAGCTGATTACCAGTGGCCGCTGATTACTTGTGGTGTTCTCCAGAGTCAGTACTTGGGTCATTTCTGTTTAATATCTTTATCGATGATCTTAACAATGACGTCAAGTGCACCCTCAGCTGGTTTGCAGAGGAAATCAATCTGGTTGGGAGTGTCAATCTACTGAAGGGCAAGAAGACTCTGCAGAAGGATCTGGACAGGCTGGATCCATGGGCTGAGGACAGAGGTATGAGGTTCAATGAGATGAAGTACTGGATCCTACATCTCAGCCAAAAAAACCTCAGTGGTTCCATGAATACACACATATTGGGTCAGGGTTTTGCAAATTAGAAGTTTGATGAAGAGATTATCATATTTTAACTTTGGCATTCATGTAAAGGTAGGCTGTGGGACTGCCTCGTTGAGAAATGCAAAATAGTTGAAAGCTAGGAAATAAGCAGCTCCTGTTGACAATACAACCCCTAGTAAGAAGAGGAGATGGCTGCATAAGAAATAAGGGGCATCCAAAGCCAATTTCTAGCCAGGTGAGAAGCTGCATGAGAAACATAGAGTGCACTGCTTTGGTAAAAGTTTTACTGGGCTTGACGGAAAGAGTACTTTTTCTTAATAATGTAATGATGTACATGGAGTGTGAAGCTCTTCAAACCAAGGATGGAGAGTATACTGCACATGCATGCAAGACTTAAATATCTTTTGAGAGACATAAAAATGTTATTGGCTTTAACAGCAGAAAAGAGAAAATATGTTAGAATAAGGGAGATCTTAATTGTTCCAATGCTGCATATAAATAACGTCTTACATAATCCAATATTCACACTTAAATCTTTGGCCACACACCAGAGAAAATCATATTTCTATTCTTGTCTCTTGGAAGTCCTCTTCTGAAAAACTTCTTTTTTAACAGTTTTGCCCACATCCCTTTTTATTAGTGTAAAAAGAATAGTCAGCTCACCATACCTGGTTATCCTTCTGACAGATCACGTGGAGCAACCTATCCCCTGAACACTTCTTTGCCAAATTCTTCTCTTATATCCTTGTTTGTTACAGTAACAAGAAAAGACCGAATCAATACAAGCTTCAGGAAAAGAAATAACTGAATCAGGATCTGAAGCTGTGTTTAGTGGGTTAATCAGTTTTAATTCAAGAAAATCAGACTCAAGCCAGGCTCATTAAGAGGAATTGAATTTTGTTTTCTGTTATTTAAACAACCTAGGAATCATCTGACCTTCTTGCCAATAATTTCTCTGTACTATTTATAAGCATTTTTGAAGGTGCTGATTACAGTGCTGAATGTCAATAGGATTCTGTCTACTATTAATATTATTACTATTGCTGTAGTACTTAAAGCAGCAATTATGGAGCAAGACCTGAGCGGGATACACAGATGCAGAGCAAAAGTCAGTTACCATCACAAGAGCAATATGAGAGATGTTAATAGCATGAATCTACACATGGTAAACTGTGAAACAGTTCTGATCAGCATGGCAGAGGGGAGCTGCCTTTATTGACAAGAATTTTAATGATGTGAAGCATAAGATAAAAAACATGACAAGACTTCAGATATTTTTTGAGATCATTGCTCAAGAATGGAGGCCATCGTGAGAACGGTTTGATATGTTTGATACTTGATATGAATACAATTGATGTGTCAAGAAGAATAAGCCATTAATAACAGCCCTAGCCATTTCTGAGAGAAAACTACAGTTGGATAGGTGCTATGGAGCAAAAAGGGAAGAAAAAAGAGATACAACTGGAAAAGGAGACCTTCAGTGTTCTAAATCACACTTTCAATTACACAGAAATGAAAAGGAGAAAGAGAACAAGGCACATGAAGCCAAGGATGCACAAGGAGGCAATTTGTATTATGGTAGGAAAGACAGAAGCATGACTGTACTAGGAAGGTAAAACCGGAGCATTGTAAGGGAAAGCACAGGGTAAAGGAGGGAAGACATACAGATAAAGGCTGAAGAGAAAATAGGATGGTATTGAGGCAATTGGAAGTGATTAGAGAAGGAGCATGACTCAGAAACTTGCACCTGAATCAGTGGAGATGATGACACAGAACTTTTACAAAGACTATAAGGCAGTCTGGGATGGGGTGGAAGATCAAATGGCCACTTCAAGGAGGAAAAGTATATACAGGTTTTACTGTAAAAAATTGCTATCAACATGTCTAAAGGAGTCAAGAATAAAGGTATAGGTTTCAGAAGAAGGTGCAGGAAGGGAAGAATACTAGCGAGATTGTAGGCATGGGGTACAGTTGAGCTGGAAGAGAAAAACTCTTTAGTCTGGAAGACTGTAGAATAGAAACAGAAGAGGAATTCTTTTGCAGAAAAAGAAGATAAGCATGGAGAAGTGGATTTCATTGTAACACTGTACACAAGTGCTGTAAGTTGAACACTGAAAGTGATTCTAAGTTTCAGCTTAGTGGGGCCAGACTATAGAACAACTATAGAACACATTGAAAGAACTAATAGTAAAAGAGAATAGAAAGAAAGTAAATGATTGAGGTACAAGCTAAAAAAACCAACCAACAAACCAGATACACACATACCCCCCCTCCTCCACAAAAAAAATCAAAAAAATCCATCCCAAGCCAGAAAAAAAAATCCCGAGAGTGGAGGAGAAATTATCTGCTATTACTTGTAGAAAATGATGGGGAAAAAGACCAAGCAAGAAGGCCTCTGGGTGTCTGATCTCAGTATCTTGAGCATAAATACTTTCTTACCATGTGTCCTCCAGGGTGGATAAATTCCACAATGTAGATCAATTCTATTGATGTGGAACAGGCATGTGCAATGATTAAGTGATTTGTGTGAGGTGATGCAAATATCAGACTCAAACATTGACCACAAAACCCTTGAATCCCAGGTCTGACAGCCTGTGATCTAAACACTGTATCTTAGCTGGTACATACAGAAGTTTGATATCCTTTTGCTCTCTTCAGAGCCTCCCTTTATAGACTTATAAAGATAGCCTACTAATGGAAGGGTATCTTCTAAGGTGCTACTCAAGCTAACAGCAGATTACTTCTCAAAATATTTTGGCTTTCTTGGTTTTCTTTATTCAGTATGAACTTTGAAAGGGTAGGAACAAAGGCACACCCAGAAATGGCTCATTTTTTTATCTGCTGATAGGTGGGCAGAGAGGAAAACAAACTACATCCCATAGCATCATAGCATTTAATGCTTCCCATAGCACAGAGAGTAAGGTAAAAATCCACTACTTGTGAAGCATCTACCTATGCTGACAGCTAATTTGGGCCTACACTGAACATTTAGAAACAACATAATTCACTAGCTTCTAATTTTTCATTTGAAGGATTTTTTGCACTTTTTATCTGCTCCTTAGCTAAGTGCTTCTTTAGCCCCATGTGTTCAGTATTTTGAGAGCTGCTTTTATTAGATGTGCTCTTGCATGCACTTCATCTGCAGAACTCCTCTTCAAGAAATCTACATTACAATAAACAAATAAAAGAACTTCACCTCACTGTATCTCCTCAGTGGTTTTGTGTGACTTCACCTCTTGAACCTCTGCAACATTCACCACTGTCAAACCGACTGTCTTCTCTGCTTATCTGAGATTACTTTCTCTCCACCGAAATGCAGTTCATTACTTTCTTCAATGGAATTCTAAATCTGTTCTCTAATAGATTTCTAATCCTTAGCAAACCCACGCATTACGAAGCAGCCACTGTGCTTGCCATATGGTTAACCTGATTTTCAGTGACCCTTCCACATTATTTTCATTAAGTGTGTGATTAGGAAAGTACCACACCAACAAGAATGTGATTCCCATTTCCAGCTTTCCCTTATTATACTGGAGAGATAATGATTATCACACACTCTTCAGTTGCTATAGAGAACTGCAATTGCTTCCCTACAGAAATCTCCTTTTTAAGTATGTTCAAGAGCATCATAACGCTTTGCTTCTCAAGCTTAGAGTGATGGAAGCACTGTTGCCCAGACCTTGTATTTCTCTTGCTTGTAGAAGAATCAATAGATCAATATATTTCTGATTTATTACAGTAAGGATGGCACTATAACACGAAGCATATTTCCATACCAGCACACTGTTGAAATAAAAATGCTGTATGTTATTTTTATCCTATTTCTGACCATACAAAACATTCTGACCACTTGTGATCATTAATAATCTTGTGCAGCTTTTTGCAGCATAGAAGATTTCATCAAAATGTTATTGGAGAATTCCTGCTTATGTAACTCTAAATCACTAACTATATCCTTATTTCACCAACTGGGGGTTTCAAGCTCATGTCAAGCTCCGAGCTGTTCTGAGATCATACAGAATATTTTTCAGTAGCAGCAACCATTAAACTCTAAAACACGGGACTCTTGTTGTTGGGAGGAGAATAAAAACACATACACATGAGAGGACAGTGATCTGTTGCAATATGAACACAGTCATGAATCTGAAAAAAATTGTTGTTTAATATTCATATAAAACAAAATAAGTAAAAATACAAATTTAGAATGACCAGATTTAGCAAGGATTTTGAGATTTTTGAGGGGAAGATATTATATAAATGTTGAAGTTTTCATGTTTTGTATTCTGGGTTTTTTTAATAATTTATTATGGTGTGCAGATTTTTTTAACTAATTGCTTAATATTAATTTTAGATCAATGCTAGGCTGNGGAGATGAAAAGCAGTGGTGACCTTAGGGAAGGTCCGCAGAGGAGAGGTAGAAGGCAGCAAATCTGGGGGGGCGGAGGGGGTTGACAGTCCTTAAGGCCGTGCTGACTACAGGCACTCCGCCTTCAGCTCCAGAGTCCCGGAGAAAGAGAGAGGGTGAGTGCCCTGTCCCACAGATTTATAATCACAGCCCCTTCCCAGCACACCTTGTGGGTCTCAGGGGCTGATGGGAAAAACCCAGGCAGAGGTAACCTTAGTAACCTGGCTACTCCTCCCAGCTGAATGTGGGCACAGGAAAAAAGTTATTTTTTTTCTTTGTCTTCCCCTGCGGTTTTAAGCTAAACCATTACAACCGGGCACCTTGGGAATGAGGCCTACTGAAGATATAAATTTAGAAAATAATTATCAACTATTCAGGTGGGTAAACGTATTGTTCTTTTCACAATTAAATACACAGAATTTGTTGTTTTCAATTAATATCCTGTTACAACAACAGAAGAGCTCCCTCTGATGTTATAAGTACACTAGAGTCAGGAGCAGCAGCCCCAGAGTAACAGTGGCAAGAACCAGTCATGGGATCTGTACAGGCAGCTGAGGTGTGACAGCTCCAAACAAATGGTACAAACACAAGATGATGGTAGTGCTTGAATAAACTTATGTGTCTAACAGGATTTTTTTGTATCATCAGTACTTTGGCAGCCTCTTTTTTTTTTCTTTTTAATATTCCTTGTGTATAAACAGCACGTATAAAAATTCAGTTTTGGGATGGTTCATTAATATTCCCCTGTTAAAGACTGGTTTGTCAAAACACACTTGGTAACTGCATCCATTGTGTTATGACATCATCCCAACTTGTGACAATAAATACCATAAGAATTTATATCAAGGCATTATAAATCTTGCATTTGTATGTTTGACTGATAATTACACAGTGGAAAAATATCTGGGTCATCATATTCCAGAGGCACCGGTGTCTGTGTTTCTATTCCTGGTCAACATTCGGAGGTGTTCCAGTGCCTGCTTGCCTGGTGTTTTCCCTGCTGATACAACCAGCTAGACAGACAGAACTGTAAATGCTATGAGACACAGCAATTTCCATGTGGAAAAAGGGTTGATAAGCATACGCTACAAATTTTAGACAGTTTTAAAGTACCCTCTTTTGGCTCAAAGAAGTCTCCAGTGCTTTTATTATACTCTATTGATTTATCCGTTTCTGTTGAAAGGGCAAGCCCTGACCTCCTATAAGCAGAATCTTCAGTGCTGTAAACAAGCTACATACAGGGTGCTCCTAGTTTGGAAGCATGTACCAAATACATGTCAGCTGCTTGATTTACCTGTAACTTCAGTGAGTGAAAACCAGACCATTTGAAGTGGTTCAGTTTCAAATACTAAAGCAAGGTTGCAAACTACCAATTAAACGTTTTTTCTGCACCTTGGAATTGACTATCAATCTCAGCACATAGAACTGACTGTAGTGAAGGAGGTTCCAGCACTAGAAGTTGCATACAGAGAACCACCTCCATAGAGAGACAAGACCATTTCTCTGTCCCTCTTTGCTTTGTTAACACTTCACTGAACTCAGCTGGGACAAGCTCTCTTCTCTCGAAAAAAATTTTGCGTTTCAGAACCTGACATTTACTGTCTGGAAATGTATCTGTTCTTATTATGAAAATCAAAAAGCAAGTGTAGCTCATGGCTATTAAATTGTAATTTTCTTGATGTGCATCCATCATTCATTCTGGTAACCTACTCCCTATAAAGTCCATAGGAGAGAAGAAAACAAGGCAATTCACAGACCCTAAAAGATCCACATATTCAGAAGTCTTGCACTATATTCCTTGCAGAGGAGTTAAAATGTGAATTATTTGCAGGAAGAATTTGATAAAAAATTTAAAATAAGGAAGAGTTGAGAAAACTGTCACCTATTCCACAGACAATTCATGAAGAAATGAACAGAAAAAGAAACATCCACTATTTCCGTCATTCATGAATAATTACTTTTTCAGATCTCTTTTCTGTCCTTACACTGCCAGTGAGGGACATGCTGTAACCACAGCCATGTGTTTTTTCTATTTTTCAACATTTTTGAGACAAAAATATGTGTTCTTCAGAAAAATTGTCAGAATTGCAATCAATGCCAAGTGGGTATCGCTCATTGACTTTAACTGAGTTACATGATTTACACTAGCAAGGACCTCCAGCTCTACTTCCTTTTTTATTTCTTCTACTTGCATAAAGAATTTTTTAACTAGCATGCAAAATCCTGAATTATTCACCAGGGTAAGTAAAAGTTACATGATTAGGCTCTCTGATTCAGACTTCTGATGTGACTTTAGTTACAGACTTTCTTTTTGATTTTCAAAGTGTATGGAACTGGATACAGCTCTTCTGACTGGTGGGCTTGCGGAAGAATTTAGATTCACCTAGAACCTGGGAGAAAACAGATCATCTGAGCCTTACGTATTTAATTTGAGACCTTGAGCTCTGTGGATATCTATGTATTCCCAAACTCTGTGTTGTAGGTTGAAGCTAAAACGTTTTTTTTTTCCCTCCCCCCCACCTCCTCGCCCCGACCCCGGGTTGCGGCGGCAGTGCAGGGGCCCAGCTGTGACGGGCGGGGCCACGGGGGACCCGCACGCCCGGTCCAAGCTCGGCGCTCTGCACATGTGCGCGGAGCCTCTCACTAGGGGTGGTTCCCGGGCGCTGACCGTTCAATCCAAGGGGGCAACAGTTGCCTGGGGGCCGCCTGTGCCTGCACAAAGATTGGTCCCCTATAAAAAGGCAGGAGGGGCAGCCATTTTCCTCTTTTTCCGGATGGAGCTGGTTGGGATAACATCTCTACTCGCCTCCGCACTGAGTTTTGCAGCTGTGCGGGCCGTTTGGTGACTCCAGCAACAGTGGCAGGGATTGAGGACCACATCTTTCCATCAGCAGTGGTATTCCTTCCCCGGGAATAAGGAGGGTGGGCAGTCGTGGTTTTTTAATTGTCCCGGTACCTTTTCAGGAGCCCCTGGCAGAGACCTAGCACTACCCTAGAGTTTTCCTATTCAGCCGCTGGACCCGGAAGAGATCAATTTGCCTGTCTTTGTGCTTTATTGTCGGTTTTCTGTGTGTGTAAAATAAACCTTGTTATTTGTTTTCTTTTTTTTGGGTGTGTGTTGCTTCTCTCGGATCTCTCTTGTCAGTACCACACCTCCTAGTGGTAAAACCACGACACTCTGGAATCCATGACTCACCTCATTATCTCTGTATCTCTGGAGAGTCGCTTACATGTATAAGTCACTCATAACATCAATATTCCTTGTAGGCCTTGACTCCATTTCCTAAGGAACATGATACACGCAACATTCATAACATGTATACACACACATTTTCTTCCTCTTATACCTAATGACATCATATCTGCCATCATATGTCACTCAGGCCCCTGGCACTGGTTGCCACCTGATCACCGAGAAGCCCATAGTAGCCTGGGTTCAAACCTGTACAATGCTGACAGCCACATTCAGCTGAGCTTTAGATGTATTTAATCTGCAACATTTGGTTCCCTTTCTCCTCATTGAGACGCATAAAATAAACTAATAAACATCACTATGAGAAGCAGCACTTTTATCTAACCCTCTTGTGGGAATCACCCATCTCTTGCAGCCTGTCCTATGAATCTGCAGGCACAGATACCAGAGGTCGAAATGATCAGACCAGAAAGAGCCACTACAATAAGGAAGCAAACCCCTACTTTTTTCAGGTAACCATCCAGTGTTATTAAGTTATCCATGTAATGGATAGTTCATTTATACATTTGGCAGATAAACACTAATTCATCCACCATTTCACCCCCATCCCTCCAGCATAACCCTTGGTGATATTTCTCAGAGAAGAGGATCACTGGATTAACAGGTTATAAAACCAAGAGTTGCTTGGAGAAACTGAAATACAAAGCTGAGCTCCAGACCCTGAGTTGCAGGTGAAGACTCCTCATTGAGCTAGGGCAGTTTTAAGATCTCTTGGAGCTATGATGCTTTTTTTTTTATTGTCAGTGTATCTTGGAGCTATTTTAAATTAGAGTCTGCCAAGACCTCCACGGGGCCATTATGACAGTTGGAGATTACCAATGAATAAAGATTTCTAATATGTCCCCTTTCTAATACTTGCTGCGGGGTTGTAGGATGAAAATTAAGGACAGTATCTCCTTAAAGCTCTCCCATATTTTCTGACTTTTCAACAAAAAAAAACAAACAAACAAACAAACAAAAAACTCCAAATAAATTAAATTAGAGCACTAAGCCTTTCCCAACCGTAAGTCAATTTGATCTTTAAAAAGAGGCCAGCTGTTTCTTTTACTGCTATAGAAACTCATGCAAAAATTCCTAGTAGGAATTCTCTGTCTGAAGTTTTAATAAAAATATGTCAGAGACATAGGAAGGCGGAGCTCTTATTAATGTTAAGAAGTATTTAGTAACCATGGCACTTAGCAATTTAGCTATTCGAGTAGTATCTTATTGATGCCTAGTTGCTGCCTTGTTGCTGCCTAATTTCTAACTTCCATATTTTTATTTCCAGCTGTAATGGTTTGGCTTAAACCACAAGGGAAGACAAAGAAAAAAAATAACTCCTTTCCCGTGATCACATTCGGTTAAGCTGGGAGGAGTGACCAGGTTACCAAGGTTACCTCTGCCTGGGTTTCCCATCAGCCCCTCAAGCCTGCAAGGTGCTCTGGGAAGGGGCTGGGATTATAAAACCTGCGGAAAGCAGTTCTGGCCCTCTCTTTCTCCTGGACCCTGCAGCTGGAAGCAGGGTGCCTCTGCTCAGCACGGCCTAGAGGACTACCCCGGACCAGTGCTGCCTTCTACCTCTCCTCCGCAGACCTTTCTAAGGTCGCCATTGCTTTTTGTCTTTCACTGCCTGAGAAGACCCCTTAGGAGAACCTCTTCACAGACACACTACCTCTAGGACACTGCTGCCTTTTCCATGGATATTTTTGGTTTGTGGCTGCCCACCTCTAAGCCTCTCCTGTGTTCTTGGTAGGGGGGGCCCTCCTCCTTCCCCTTGGCCCTGAGCAAGGCGCTGCTGGCCTTTTCCCACAGCGGGGGCGAGGTGGGGGGGGGGGTTGTTTGTCCGGGAGCACAGTGTCACTCCATTTCTCTTCCCTTCCCTTCTCAGGTTACACGTGGTGTCTGTGTGTGTTTTCCCCAGAGCCTGTCCTGGCTGGCATCCACCACGCCTTCTGCTGGCCATAAGAGAGCAACTACACCATTCTTGTTCCAGCTGGGCCCACCACGCCCTCTGCTGGCCATAAGAGAGCAATTACACCCATCCATTCCCCCCATATATCTGTATTTAATAAATTGTTGCCTTCCCTATACATCTCTTGTCCATTGATAAACCTAATATTGTCCTAAACCCGGACAACAGCCATTGCAGATACATTTTGTGAGAAAAATAGGAGGGAAAACTGTTCTTGTGGTGGAATAGGATTTAAAACTTACAATCAAATTGAGTGTTAAAGGCAGTCTTCAAATTTTAAAATATTCTTTCTGGTAAAAAAATAGCATGAACTATGCAAAACCTGAAACTGACAGAAAACATTTCAAAGATACTTTGGCTAACATCTTAGTGATGATGACAAGGGTGCCATTCACCTTTTTTTCCCTTGTTATCATAGAAGGTGAAATTAATCACCTCAGCAGAAGAACCCTGTGCCACTTTAGATAAGGTCTAAAATTCTGCAGCGTCGTTCAAGGAACAAAATTCTTTTTGTAGCCTTTCTGGCCAGGACCCACAGTTTCCCAGAGCACAAGGTAGAGGACTAGTCATTTGAGGCTGAACTTTGGTGCAATACACTTTTGTTCAGGGAAGAGGGACTTCATACCTTTTTCCAAGTGAGAAAGAGTATCAGGGGAAAAATATAGTATACATTAAAAGACTCCCTCTGGGGCTATTTTCTGAAAGAGCCTGCTTGCAAATTAACATCTTTTGGCCGACCTGCCATGCTGAACTCAACTGGGCCTTGTATTTCAAAGCAGAGGTTCTTCCAACTTCCACAACTCCATTAAAAGTGATGCCTGAGTAACAGTTTCAAAGAAAGGTGGCACAAGAAAAGAAGTCTGTGTTGTCAGAAACTCCACATGTCAAGGGAATAAGGAATTTTTTTTCTGTCTACTTAAATATTTTAATAATTATTATAATTCTCACTAAGCTCATAAAGTGTATGGGTCCAAGCCTGACATAGGTTCTGACTTGACTTCCGCCACATCTTGTTGGATTCATTAAACCCAAATATTTAAGTGCATACAAAACCCTGGAAAGCCCAAACTTGTTATCTTCCTAATTTTCAAGCTGTTCCATTGTGCATGTCAGGAGCCCGAAGGTTTGGGCATTTTTGGCTCCTGAGTTGGCCCTGCAGTGTCTGGTCCCTGGGATGTGCACAATCTACCTCTCCACCAGGCTCCAGGGGCTGCCCCAAGACTCACAGGAAGAGCCTTGTCTGGGGATGCATCATAGCCCTGGTGGGATGAGGACAGTCCAGCTCTGAGCTAAGCCTGAGCCCCAGAGAGAGGACATTGCCAGGACACTGCCAGGGCCCAGACATCCCAGTATAGGATGTAATTTTTCATCAAATGGAAACATCGTATTAGAAGCTATAAAAATATGATAGGGCAAGACTGCTTTTGCAGTGGTTATCTGATTGGAGGGAGAAGAAGAGGAAAAAAAATTTTTGTGGGATTATTAGCCAACTGACAAAGCAGGTTGCTATTTTTTGTGTCTATCACTCTGACCTTTGAAGTGTAACATGAGCAACAGGGGCACGTCTCATCCAGTGGTGTTCCATTAGCACTAGGAGTTCATAACCCTCAGTAAAACTTCCCTGAGCCCTGTGCCTCTCTTGCACTGAACACAGCAGCACACAAGCCAGCACCACAGCACAGGGCTCCTGATCCATGGCCTGTGGTGGGGTTACCCACTGGCTAAAAGTCATTAGAGCTGCCACTGACACAGATAGCTTCAGAGAGTCAATGAGACATTTTGCACCATCCATAACCCTCCACACACCCCTTCTGACCAGTCAGTTGACTGGCAGTTTCTAATTACACTTGTATTAAAAATTACGGGAGCTCTTTGATTTTTTTTTTTTAAATTTCCATAAGGAAAATTAAAAGGTAAAAAAGCAATTAAGTTCTGCAGGAAGGCTCAAATTAGTTCTGCTGACAAACCCAAAAGTGCATTACTCTCAACACCGCCAGGTACTGAAATGGAAGGGAGCAAGAGGTAGCCCTCTCACATCACTAACAACACGGCCCAGTGAAACTCATAGTGGGACAGGTGAGTTATAACTAGAGCTTGGATTCCAGATGAGAAAGTATTGATGCTTTTCTGGCTTACTTGAAAAGAAGGGACTAAGAGTTACACTGCCACAGAGACACAGCTCAGCATGGAAGCATAAGGCTTTCATGTCCTGATCAAAATGGCATCCCAGCCACAGAAATCAGGGGAAAAGGTTGGACTCCTATTTACAACCTAAATGATTCCTTGTGATTTTGTTTTGAGGGAAGGCTGGGTGGCCAGACAGAGTGGTCTTGACAGATCCATTCTCTGATCTCTTTTCTGGGGCAGGCTGGTATAATCCAACCCTTTATATGCAAGTTACTGGGGGAGAGTACAATTAATATGAAACATAAAAATGTCATTTGCAGTCACTTTAAACAGATATGTCCTAGCACTCTCTTCCTTCTGTGCAGGAAAGATAATAATCCGTTAAACTTCCTCCTGGAACAATATTTTAGCATTTTAATTAGAGACCCAACACATGCACTAAACACACTCTCCATAAAGGGCATGCCTTAATAAAGTCAGAACAGCATGCTGCTGTAACCCAGCAAGGTCACTGCCTGAGAGGAATAGCCAACGAGGCGACTGGATCACTGCCAGGACACTCGGCAAAGTTACAGGCACCCGATTCAGGAGTAACTGCTGCTGTTGGTCAGTGGGGAAGGGCAGGGAGTCAATGTGCTGCCACTTATCCACACCAGTGCTCATCCACAGGAGAGCAAAGTAACCTAAATGTAATTATTAATTGTTTCTGATGGACAGCTGCCTCTGGGCTGTTGTTCTTGGCCGTGGGTGACCCGGAGGAAGCCTGTGCCTTTCCCCCTCCTTTGAGCACTATCTCCCTCTGCTGTCCTGCCTCAGGTCTGCGCTTGGGATCCACAAGGTAACCTCTGAAAAATAGCCAAAGTAAGAGAAAATTTGTACAAATACCTTGCAACATTTTTGCTTGACACTACTTAGTTTCATTAGAAATACTTTAATGTCAGGAAGTATCAGTCCTAAACACTGAAGGCGTCCAGGAGGAAAATACATAAATAAATAAAGATCAGCTGGGAAATAAATTTTCTCCTTATGGAGCTGCCCAATCAATTTTCCATCACTAGTAAGAAGTAATAGCTAGTAACAGCTTCTTCTATGAGAGAGATGTAACATGAGTATCAAAGCAGCAGAGATCCTCTGAAGAGAGGGGAAAATGAAAAGGGTTCTCAGCTTTTGCCTTCTGATAGGAGGAAAACATAGGGCAAATGTCAGACCAAGGCTGTCTGTCCTTGCATGTTCTTGTATCCATATGTGAGATATCAGGACTCAGGGAGCCAGCTCTGAGGATAGCCTTATGAGGTGTATGGAACTGGGTAGCACCTCTGAGAAACAAAGTTTGAACAAAAGTATTACTCTGTCAGCTTTTATTGGCACAAATGATTAAGTTCTTGAAAGTTTGGTGATATTCATTACTCTCTCAGACAGCATATCAGCCTCTCCAAGAGGCTCTGGGCTCTTTTTGTTTACACATTTTGCCTCTTGCTATTTAATGTACACATTAAAGTTCAAATCCTTCTCTTAAATGTTCCTAGTGTGAGACACAGTGAATTATATTTTATTTATACTAGTAGTGGGAAAGGTGTTGAGATTTTCATTATTCCAGGTTTTAATAGTGTCGAAAAAGGAATGTCATGTTTCTCAGTCAGCACCATTATTTTTTTCTATGACCTCTACGTAGAAACACTGGGAGAATCTTGCTTCATGCAAATTAGGACAGAGATTGGAACAGAGGTGCAGCATTATTCTGTAGCTGTATGCAGTACCTTGTGCATCCAATTAACTAATGAAATCTGAATGATGGGGGTAGAAAAATAAATTTTTTTTTCATAACATTCCCATTTTGCAACAGACAAGAGCATTCAGTCAGCAGTGGCACTACTCTGCTACAACATGAAGTAATAAGTCAGTGTGCAGTATCAGGCTAGAAAGAAATCCGATCCACACACATTAATCTGTCTGTGTGGGCCCAGGAGAACAAGGAGTTTTCAAAATCCTCTGCCTTGTTATGGATCCCAATGGCTCCTTGGCAGAAGTCCAAATCCATACATCAGCCATCTCAGAACAGCTTTCTCAGGTTTCTAGTGCCCAAAAAAACTGATAATATTGTGCTCTTTCTGGCATTAAAAAGTCTTCTCTAAAAATTATACGCCTTCTAATTCAGGTATTAATTGATTGGTTTAGCATTTCTACTTTTACCTCAGCTTGTACATAATTCCAGAAAACTGTAAACCAAGAACAGAAGGGCAACAATTACGCTGTGTCCCTGATATAGATGGGCCAAAAATCTACACGCTACTGAATTAGTATACTAATGATGTTACTGTTTTAATTAGCCATGCTACCGTGTCTGTACTGGACTCTTTCCCAAGAACTGTTCAGGTTACTGCATAAGGCAAGGACACTGATTTTCCTTTAATTTTTTTTTCCCCTTATTGACAGGACTGCCAAGTTCACAGAAGAATCAATAACCAAGGATATTCACATAGGATAAGATATACAATGCATGTTTCACAGACAGTAACAACTGGGACCTCAGAGCACTTACTGGAACCAACAAAATGACAACTGATGTTCTCCAGTGGATCTACGTTAAGACATTCTGTCTGGAGTAATTAAAAACTAGATAATATCACCTGTGTGAAAAGCCCACCATAAAATCAGCTCCACTTAGCAGTGTAACTTGACATGTTGACTTTTTACATCAGCAGCTGTGTCCTCTAAGCCAGCCTCAGGCCCTTTCAATGCTGAGTAGCACCTCTCTTATTTCATATTAACTAAAGTAATATGCTCAAGTGATCCCTCTTGTTTTTTCTACTCTTTCTTTACTTTAGTATTATGTATGTGATGATCTGGTAACTCTGTAATTACACCTAAGCAAATGATACCTGAATGAACAGACAAAATATCTTTTTATCACACGTAAATTTTGTGGTAATTATATCTCTTTTCAATTCCTTAAGTTTATTTAACTAAATGAGTCTCCTGCCAGTAAAATACCAAAGTTTTCTGTTGTGTACTTTTAGTTGTGCTAAATATCTAAATATCCTAATAAAGCTAAATATCACTGAGCACTAGGATTCCCTGGGTATTCATAGTGTACAGTAAAAATTAAACTGATTCTATTTCTTCCTATACTCCAGAAACACCCTTAAACTTCTCCCAAAATCAGAACACACATACACAGAGTGTAGAACTTGTCTTTCCCATATTTCTTTTATGTATATACGCGTACTGACTTCATGCAGCAACCTTTATGCAGAGAAATAATGAAAAAAAATTAACTAATCTTATCATAGGTTATTGAATGTATGAAGTATTATAAATATTGTTAATTGCTTGGCTCTCTTACTTCTCTTCCATATTTCCCTCAGGTCTCTGTTCCATGCTCAAGGCCATTATTTGATGGGGGAGGTATAAAGTCATAACAGGCTGATGTAAATTTCCTTTGAGTTGTCTTATATATCACAGATACCACGAGGGAGATGAAACAGCAATTTTATTCCTGCTCATAAGCAAGGATGGAAGAAATGCTTCCCCTGAAAAGAACTAAACTGATGTCCATTCTCTAATTGAGGCCAGTATTGTATATTATTCTTCAGGTAAATTTTTGATAACACTTATTGCCTTTTTCAGGCAGATCTTTGATAACATTTATTGCCTTTTCCAAGACCTCTTCTGTAAGGAGGGCTTGTAATTCTGGGAAGGAAATTAATTCCCAGACTGAGAGAGATAAAGAAGATGTCTGTATCAAGAGTCTGAGACAAGCCCAATCCATATTAAATTTCATGTTTCTGGCAAACTAAAATCAGAAACTCATTACAGAAACTGAAACTAGAAAGTAGTTCTAGAAAGTACTAGAAAGTAGGCAGTTACTTTTTAAAATCACCATCAACCTCCAAACAGTTCAGAAACCTTCTGTCTGTCTACTGTAGTGTCATGGTTTTACCACTAAAAAGCGTGGTGCTGACAAGAGATGTCCGAGAGAAGCCACACACACCCAAAAAGAAAAAAACACACAAGTAACACAGTTTATTTCACACACACAGAAAACCAACAATGAAGTGCAAAAAAACAGACAAATTAAGCTTTCCCAAAGCCCATGTTGGGATGGGAATGCTCTGGAATAGTGCTGGTCTCTCTCTTGGGGCTCCGGAAGAGACGCCGGGATAATTAGAGAAGGCCCGCGACCAACCTGAGGACCTACAGCAGCACGAGCCTCCGCTCGGCTTTCTGAAGAAAAACACTCAGACAATTAGAAACCGCGAGCCCCCCTCCCCCTCCCTTCCCTGACCCCGGGAAGGCATTTCAGTGCTGGTGGAAAGATGTGGCTTTTAAACTGGGCTATGGCCGCGGAAATCGCTAATTCACGCACCCGGGAAATTCCACAAGAACACGCGACCCCTCGAGGAAGCAGTCCACCCCCAGGAAATCAAGAGAAAACGCAATCCCGAAAGAGCAGTCCACCCCCCGGAAAATCACGAGAAAACGTGATCCCGAAAAAGAAGCAGTCCACCCCCTCGGAAAAAATCCACAAGAAAACGTGACACTGAAAGAGTCCACCCCCCAGGGAATACCACACCGGGCTGCTGCCGCTGGATTACTGATCCGTCCACACGTGGAGGTTAGTCTCGGCGCGAAGACGAGAAGCGACGTTACCATGGCCACGTCCAGAGCAGAAAGAGAAAAATGGCGCCCGCTCTCCCCTTTTTATAGGGAACCCTCTTTGCGCATGTGCAGATGGCCCCCAGGGGGCTGGCTTTCCTCTGATTGGACGACCAGAACCCGGGCCCCGCCCCCTGCTTGCTTATGGGAGCGCCAGGTCGGACCGGAAATGATGCTGGCCCCACAGGCCGGAAGTGCATATCTGGTGATGGCAGCTGCCGCGCCACCTACGCTGGGCTGGGTGAACAGCGACTCCCTGCGCCGAGCCTGCTGCGCGCCCGTAGCTGCGGTGCCGTGAGGCCGCAGAGCCATGCGGCCATGACCCCGGCACCCACGGCGCCATGCACCCACAGCACCATGTCGCCCTGGCCCCGGTGCCTGCGGCACCATGCGGCCGCACCATGGCCCTGGCCCCGCCGTGTCGCGGCACGGCCCTGGCCCCGTGCACCTGCGCCCGCAGCCGGCGGGGAATGGGCGGGGGGGGGGAACGGTTTTATTTTCTAACCCACAACATGTAGATACGTGGGTTGCTGGTTTGAAAAGGTGCAGATCTGCAATTCTGACAGAGCTGGTATCCTGGCTTTTCTTAGGACACCAAGAAAACCACTTACTGACCTTAAAAGCTCAATTAGGAATTCACCTGGGCAAATGATCATAAAAACCTGGTGAGATTTCTCATTTTACAAATACTATAATGGGTCCAACAAGGGAAATAAGATGACACTAAGTGTGCATGTTCCATATTGTGTTCAGTATTCATCTTCACATACTGCCTTTAGAAATCACCTATTATTTAATAAACCAAATGGCCTTTTAATAAAACACCAATAAAGTGACATTTTAAAATATTTCTGAGCTAACCGCAGTCTCTACCTTTTCCCAGCAGCACATTTGTGCTGTTAAATGGGTAACTTGATTTTTCCCTCCCAAGGAATTTCTCCATCCACATTAACAACAAAAGAGATCCTGCGCAGATGTGAGTGTGTGCAAGTCTACTGTAAACAAGGGGAGGTACTGTGCTTCTTTACACCATTCAAGCTTCAGTTCCAGAAAGGATTTAGGCTTTGATTCACTTGTAACTGTCACAAGTATGTTTTCAGAGGAGCCAGTTCATTTGAATAAACTGAGAGGGGTGTCTGATACTGTTTTTCCTACAGCTATCTTCAAAACTGGGTGATAAATACCACTTTTACTACATCAATAAACCCTGCTAAAATCATATAGCACACCTCAAGAGTAAAAGAATTTGCTGAAATCCAGGTCTGAATTTCACATGGACAAGAACCTACTTTTACACAAAGGTTTTGTTCACAGCAGTTTAATCAGAGAGGCACCATAATCTTTGCTTAACTAACTGTTATCTTACTCCTGATGGGAAGGATTGTTACCTATTTAATATATAGAGAGATAATCATCAAAATCAGTAGCAACACTTTATAAGCACAGTAAAACTAAGGATGTCAAAATCAAAGTGAGAAGTATCAGCAGAAAAGCAGAAAAGAAGGGAACTACATAGTAATTTAAAATAAAGAGAGCCTCAAGAATTGATGAGGAGTGAACTGGAGAGCCAGGAAAGTGTGTCTAGCAGAAGGCAAAGCTGCTAATTGAACTACATAGTCAAAAAAAAAGATAAAATATAGATGTATGTTTCCTGAAGAATACATTTCTCAGAATTTTGTGTGTTATTGACTTTTTGTTCATTTAAGTGACATATTTGGTTTTCTAAACTTCTTTCACTGAGGTTCTGTACTGGTAAAACCAGAACTGGCTCAAAAACAACAAAAAAAAGCACTAAAATATGACAACAAAATGGGCCTGCACAGTCAGAAACTAGCAATGTTGTAGGTATTCTTAAAATTTCATGGTTCAGGCTACACCAATACATTTATTCCTATTAATTTCAGTGGAAGACTTCACTGATAAAGATACTGATGCCGTAAGGGTATGCTTAATATTTGGGATTTCACTATAGCTAGGTAGCTGAGTAACTTAGAATATTAAGGGTAGAAAACGGCCTGTCCCTCACATGTTTGCATTCTTCTGTATAGATAAAGAGATAGTTAGACCAAAATATAGAAAGCTGGGCTTCTAGGCCTGGTGGAGCTAACAGGGGTGGGGATAAGCAATAAGGGACCATCCTGTTGGGTGTTTTAGGGGCATAGTAGTAAGATGGGGTTTAGTTGGATAGATGAAAGGGGTGTGCACTAGAGGTTATAAAATTGGAGAGATTGTTATGAATTTCCTCTTTGGACCATCGGACACCGATAGTAAAGCTGCTCTCTCCCTTCATTGTGAGTCCTGTCTCACTTCTTATCTCGGCCCAGCTGAGGCCTGAGGGCAACAATAATAATCATTAAAACCATTGAGAACAGCAACCAACCCTTAAAAGGGATGGTATCAATGTAAGACTTCTAGTCTTCTGGGTTTATTGGAGTGTCATTATAACAGTTCTAATATATTTATCTTTCTCAGTACATAATATTTTTTAAATTACTTTACCTTCTATTATCAAGTTCTTAATCCTATGCATTTAGAATCTCAAAATATATAATTCGTGCTAAACATGTTTTGCTGTCTGATGCTGAACTGTAGAGGACTATTGTATCTCCATCTTCAAGACACACTTTCAAAATGCTGGTAATACTGTATGATAAGACTGTCATACCTAATTACCAGGCTAGGACATTGGTATCTGATTCTGTTAGGTCTACAAATATATGACCATCATGCTGCAAACAGCTGTCCATCAACAGCACTTCTTATCAACATCTGTGTGGAAGGGTTTAAATATCTTCTGCCAATGCTTGCGAGCTGATATTCTCTGCTGCCTTTTCTGCAACACACAAGGCTGGTCTATCTGCAATCAATCCTTTAATCTTGGTGAGATTAGAGGAAAAAAAAGCCAGCAAAACTTACTGCACTGTCTTTAGAAAGATAGTGAAGGTCAGACCAATCAATCTCAAATAAAAATGAACCTATGTGAAAGTTCCCATTTTACCTGAATCCATAATAATTCCTCCCAATCCGAACACTGATGTTTTGCCTCACAAAGCAAGTTTCATCACTACTCCTAGGCCAATACTTGCAGCTGCTCTATAACCAGGTGCTGAAATTTCCTTCTAGTTTATTCAGTGCCTGTGCTCATCAATCCCATTCCATACAAAATATTGCATTCCTTGTACTGTCACATAGCATCATTTATTTCAGTAGCATTGCTAACATTTGTTCCAGTTTTGGAAACCATATATGCATAAAGTCATGCAGGAATATGATTCTATCAGTGTACAGCAGCTAGGCAGCCCACAGTTTCTCATACTTTTAGTAAAACAGTTGTTCAGAACAGTAACAAGATCAATTCCTTTAAAAATGCATTCAAAAAAATGTTACATTTTTACAGCTAACTCTTAGCTGGTGTGAATTAGCAAAGATTGATTGACTTTGCTTTAATTCAACCCTGATTGCCCTCAATAGAATAATGCTAACTGGGGATCTGACCCTGAGCAGCTGATCCTCTGGAAGCTGCAGAACTACACTTGAAAAAAAGACAGCACTCCAGAAGACATTAAGTTTAAAAGAATGAAGGCATGGAAGAAGGTTGTCGGATGGAGAGAGGACTGGTCAGAGGGACAGTAAGAAAGGCTACAGCAGGGTTCACACTGGGAACTCTACAAGTGTTTCATCTCAGAGCAAGGCTTTCATTAAGGACCTTCTTAGATTTAAGTGAATTCAACCACGAGGCACAAAACATGTGATATTCAGGCTTCATGAGTTTCACCACCTGCAGATCTGCCTCTTAGGTTAGCTTTTAATTATTTGTTCTGATTCATAAAGCTCATGATAGTTGCCAGGAAAGACAGCCTTCCACTTGGGTTCTTCCTTACCGTTCTCTGAAACATTGTCTCCTGTGGGTGTCTAACACATCTTCCACCCTGTTATAGTTACTTACAAAACACTTTCCCATTTTCAGCATTTTTAGTGAATTTGGAAATCTATTTCTACAATAACACTGAAGTCCCGCCTTGGCAATTTATGAAGATCTTTCTTAAAATTCAGATAAATTATGAACTGCCAGTGTCAATCTTGAGTGTAATCTTATAAAAAAAAATTGAGGTTAATTAGGAAGGATCTCATCCTTCTAAATCCATATAAGCTTAACAGAATAATTGAGAGTTGAGATCAATTACTCATGGTATGTCAAGGGTATGAACTTACATGGTAATGATTGAGTGCTTGGCCTGAACGCTCGAAAGTCAAGGTCAGAAAGCAAGACAATTGAACATTTAAAACTTCTTGAAATCACAAGTGGTGGGTTGGGGGAGGGAAATAGATGAAAATCTCATATGTAGGACTAACAGCAAGGGTGCATACTGATCTAAACCTTTGAGGCCAAATTCAAAAAACACTGTGTCCTGGTTTTGGACGATATTAGGTTTTATCAATGGACAAGAGACGGATAGGGAAGGCAGCAATTTATTAAAGGGTAGATATATGGGGGAATAAATGGGGGTAATTGCCCAATTATGACCAGTCGGGATTCCCTCTGACAGACAGACAGACAGACAGACACACACACACACACACACACACACCCACACGCTGTAACCTGAGAATGGCCGGGGGAAGGGAATGTATATCACACTCTCCCGACAGGGCAGTCCAGCCCCACCCCCCACCCCCTGCAGTTACGCTGGGAGAAGGGAGAGAGAAAAAAAAAAAAAGGAAACAAACTAACAACCCAGAGGCTAGCACCGGCAAAACCTCCCAGAAAAGAATAAAATAAAATGTATCTGTGAAAATGAAGCGGCACTCCTTTTCCAGACGCAGTGTGTCTGTGGAGAAGTCCTCTCGATGACTCTAGGCTGAGGAAGGTGAAAAGCCGTGGGAACTCAGGACAAAACTCCGTGGAGGAAGACACAGCAGGCAGCAGAAGGTCCGGAGGGGAAGGGAAGGTCCTCAAAAAGCCGTTTTGAGGAGAGATGCCTTCAGCTTAGAGTTCCCGGGAAAAAGAGAGGAGACAACGTGCTCTCCCAGGCCGAGCTATAGTCCAGCCCCCTTTCCCAGCATTCCTTCTGGGTCTCCCGGGCTGATGGGAAAAAAAAACCTTGGTAACCTGGCTACTCCTCCCAGCCAGCATGTAGGCATAGGAGAAAGAGTTATTTTTTTCTTTGTCTTCCTCTGTGGTTTTAACCCAAACCATTACACACTGTAACAGTAGATACAGAGAGAGGCTGAGAACAACTGCATCTGAAGATAGGATTGGCAACAGTTTGGAAGCATTTTCACAAAGCAATTCAGAAGCTCCATTTCACAAACACATAGGTCATTTTCTCAGTGGGTTAATAGCTTTAGTTAAAGACCCTCTGTTCCATGCAGAGGCTGAGACATGGATTGTGTTACAGATTCACCTTTGCATGACTGATGCTTCCTTGCAAGCACAATCTTCATAAAATTTTCCAGTCCTCTGGAAACAATCTGACACTACTGCTTTAATCATTGCACAAGGAGAAAACAAGAATTCTACAGCTGTCCTGCTTACCCTGGGAGACAACAATGTAAAACCCTGGAATAATACTGATTTTGTTCTTTCATTGTTGGTTTGATTTTTTTCTCTTTTGTGTTGTTTTTTGGCCTGTTTTTTTTTTAAGAAAAACCCACAAACAAAAAATTATTGTTGCAAATACTCTCAAGGGAGCTGCCTTCCAAGTGAACTACTGAGAGTGGACTGGATGTGTATGAGTGTGTCTTTCATCACACCAGAAGTCCAGAATAAAGTCTTCACAAAATTACAACAAATTATTTACAGCCTTGGATATGGCACTGGATTGCAATTGGGATTTTTACTGTCTAAAGTAGGTTCTGTAGGCTTAGTCAGTGTGTCAGAAGAGGTAAGGAGTTGCAGAGAATTCATCCCAAATCTTCAGACACTGTGGCATTGATACTTGATGTGTAATTCTCTCCATTGTAAAAATAGTACGATCTCACAGTGAAGCTGAGAGTGTAAGCACACTGAGAGGATCTCTCCACTGATACAAGGCAGTGTACTGTAAAAGATTAAAATCAGATCTGAGCAAGCCAGCTCAGTTAGCAGGAGCAATACAAATGTGTTAGCACAGCATTCCCCAAGGCTGGTTTGCACAGTCGGCAAATTCCCCTTCTGCAGAGCACTGTGCCAGACAGGGCTGAACAGTCCTTGTGCCAGGCTGGGCCAGTGAGGTGCTCCGTCCCCTCAGGGTAGCTCAGGGCTCTCTAATGTCAGTGCAATGCTGATACAGGCTTTAAAGAGTGTGGAGCGTCAGTTCATGTGGGTACTACTATGCAGCAACACGGATACATATGAACATTTCAAATCTTTTGCCATCATATTCCAACCCTTCTGCAAAACTAAGTACTCTCTGGAAGGAAGGGCTTCTCCCTCATTATGCTTACAAAACCTGTGCCAACTAAGGCCACCATATTGGAGAATGTTATGGTTTGAGCAAGCGTAGGTTTCTACAGCTAGAGCTTTTTTGTTAGGTAACTTCTACACTGCATTATGGGCATAGACTGCCACACAGGAACCCAGGACTCCAGACTTGTAACCAGGTCACAGTATACCAGCTGTGCTGATGTGACTCCTGGTTCTGTGTTCCCATGTACAGCAGGGTATGTATACACCATCAGCTAAGGATGCACAGTGATGACACAGCTGGTGTCATGTAATTTGTCAAGCCACAGTAGCTTCATCATGTGTTTGCACTTTAGGGAGCACGGAGAATGAAGGAAAACTGCAGTGCAGAGAAAGTGGTATAAGTTTGAGAACAGGAATCAGTGGTCAGTGAGAAAAGGCAAGAAAAGAAGAATACTGTGTCAGTAAAGTAAAGGGGGAAAGATATGAAAACTTTCTGGCAATTGCATATAAGCTCTCTGTGAAGCAATATCTGAGGAGCTCTCCATCATTAGAGTTATGCTTTCTGTTTCTTCCTGGCCTATATATTTAGTCACGGCATTAAGTTCATGTCTTCATTTCCAAATCCATTACTTAGGACCATTTAAATACTTAAATACTTACAACAATGCAAACTCAGATGAGGCAAATCTGTAAGAAGCCTTTTTGGAAATTCAGACAATAAATTTATCTGGCTGACGTGTGAAAGCCTTTTCAAAAGTCTGTATCCTGCTGGTATCATTGCAAATCCTTAGTCTGTATCTTGTCTTCCTGAAGATCTCAAGCAAGTCTTTATTGATGCACTACCCAAACATAACATGGTTATGCATATCCTTTGCAATTAGGCTGATTCTTTAGTGATCACCTGTGGCTTAGCGTCCTTTTTGTTGGTTCTTCAAAGTCAGAAGATGTATTTTTGTAATGTACTAGCTCTGCCCATAGCTTGGCATGTTATTTAAAGCCTGCAAAACAATTTTTGAATGCTGTCCCATGCTAATGTTTTATAACTACAGTTGTCATGACTACTCAGACCCTATGTGGGGGCTGTGTTGGACAGCTATTGCAATGGTTCCCTGGCATTTTCCCTAAACATTAGTGTTCCTTCCTCAAAGATTTTTCCTATAGTCTCTTAGAGACTAGACACAGAGGCAATCTTGCCATCCAATGGAGGAGGCACTGCAGCGTCAATTTGAAGATGACCACTGTGCCTGCCCATGAGGCTACTGTGGACATGGCATTGGCCTAAATAATATTTTCCCGGTAGCAAAAAAAAAGCACTGGGCCTCCCAGTGAGCCAAAATGCCATAATCAGCTAGTCTAACAGGCCTTACTTGCTGCGTTTAGCACACAGACTACTGGAACCAGAGGGCTCTTTTCTGCAAACTTGCCATTTACACTACATTTACATTACATTTACTACACTTATAGGGATATGTCAGCACGTACAAGCAAGTCAAGTTAGAAGCCTATAGTGTGAGACTTGCCTTGTGAAGATAGAGCCCTTCTTATTTCCTTAGAAAAAGTCAGTTACAAGATGATCACAACCTTCATTCCCCAGCTTTTATTCCCATAGTTTCAGAAACTAAGCCATGTAACTCACCCTACAAACACTTTATGTCTTCCAGAGGCACACCACAGTAAAAAAAAAGAATCTAGAGACTTAAGTTCAAGATGAATATTTTGATGCTAGAAGTAACAGCAAAACTATGCAACATTTTGTTGCCTCTAGAGAGGGTTTTGACACTAGCTTAATAGTAGTTGACTCACAAAATCAAAGACTGTCTTTGAGAAAACTTTCTGTGAGGTTGATAGACAGCTAGCATACTCTAAGGCATTTTATTCTGCATTACTTGGCAGGAAGCCTGAGACAATTTGAACAACACTATGCAGAACATGCCCAGCTCAGCCAAAACTCATTAAGGGTCTTGTCTTCTCTTATGCACTTTGTGAAGCACATTACTGCACCCCTGATGGCAGCAGTTATGCTAGGATTAAAGATCACCAAATACCTTTAATGTACCAGTCAAATTGCATTTCTCAGCTGTGTATACACCGGTAAATGTTCTGTTGTTTTACTAGACAAAGGATGAAGATGTAATGGCTGTTCTCCAGCTACTGAGCTTGGTTAAGGAATTGCTTGGAAAATGGTTTCATGGGATGATAATTTCAGCAAAATGTGAGAAAGTTGCTGAGAGATGCTCAAGTTCATGACTGCATTAAATCTGGTTGCTGTTGAAAGACTCATCCCTGGTGAACAGTGTAAAACACGTGCATCTTTGATCACTTTGAAATATATTTTTAAAGAGTTGCTCTGGATTTTGCCCTGGGAGTCCCACTGATTTGTGAGGCAACCACTTTAGTTAAAACTCTGTTCACAGGCAGCTTGAGAACATGGCTGACTCATGGCATTACAGATGAGGGAGAATGCACTGTTGCATTTCTGCTAAACTGTATGTTACAAATACCCTCTTTGCTCCTCCATGTAGTTTCTCCCTTTTTCAGTTGGTGTGAGTGTTCAACTGCTGTTGTATTTGCTATCTGGTTTCCCTGTTTTAATAGTGCCAAACAACAACTGCCACCACCCTACTTTAGCTGTTTACAGAAATAGATTTCCCTGTGTCAGTCAGCTCATGATAGAGCCCTTCAGCAGAAACAGCCATCTTGATAAAGGGCAGATGCCAGATCTTGGCATGATAACTTGATCTCTTTTCTTTTCAAGTTGAAAGCAATAAAGGAAAAACACTTCCCAAACTTCCTACATTTGAACTTAAATGCTTCTGCGACTTCCAGCATCTGAAATACAGGGATCAGCTGAGTAACCATAACAATGACGAGAAGAATACAAAACCTAGTTAAAGGTGGTGAACACGCAGCGCAGCAGATGTAGGTATGGAAAATAAGTCACAATATGGAGTGAAGAATGAGATAAATTTCAGAAACAGAAATGGTTGGATTTGCCTTATGTAAACTCTGTGTCTGCTAATACACAGGACAAAAGAGCAGATGAACTGGAGGAGTGAAGTGGAGGCTGTATATTGTGCCAGAGACATTTACTTTCTATTCTTATTTTTCCTATTTTCACTACTGCAAATTCCCTTTTCCTCCCATTTACAGCTCGGTTGTGATGAGAAACAACTACAGGAACCACCACATTAATAACTTTTTGTTAGGAAAGTAACATAAGCCTTGTCCTTCACTCAGTGAATCTATACTGATTAACATCGATGAAGAGCATCCCATAAGCATCTTTCACACACAATGGTGCTACTAATGGTAAATAAGGAGAATAATTCAATGAGCATTTAAATACTATGAAAATGACAGATAAAAGCAGTCTATCCTTGAGGTATCACAGGAAATATTTTTGCCTTGACTGGCTAAATCATGATATAGAGAGATGAAAAACAGCTATAGGACATCTAAAGCAAAACCTGCCAAGAAGTGCACAAGATTCAAGAACAGACAAGTCAAGGGGTTGTACAACATGAAAAGGATTCTGGCCAAATATAGAAAGCTCAAGAAGCACCAGAAATTATAACAGAGATTTGAATAGATTTGAACAGATTTGAAAAGGATCTTCAAAGTGCACCACCTTCATCAGTAGCTGACAACGTTCCTGCCAAAGCCAAGAAGTGACAGGCTTTCTTCACCATGCAACCCAAAGGCACCTCACTCCCAGCAGCAGTCTATTGAGACAAAGTGCCCTTAATGCTTATCAGGGTAAGCAAACAGATCCAAAATGAGTCAAGTTTGAAGTAAAATGAGCTAGGGAAGATAGTGTTACGAAAATTATTCTAAATCACCCAGACTAGGAAAGGAAGACGTTGTTTTAACGATACAAGCATTCTGCAGGGTTTTAGACTTAAGAGACTTTCCCTATATTAGAGTAATCAGTTAACAACAGAAGGTAAAAAGAATTAGATGGGATTAGTAGCTTCACCAGACAGTTTGGAGTTGCTCATGAAAGCAACAACAGAGATGCAGTTTAAAAATTGTACACAAGATGGCATGAGGATGCTCCATCAGAATTAACTGGATGTTTGGTCCACCAAACCCCAGACCCTTATATGACTTTTCTGTTGGAACACACAAGGTCAGGAGCTTAAAGAATAAGCTGTTTACTCAGAGCTGTACCATGGTTAATAAACACACATACAGTAAAATCCTGAAACTACCTTGACATTTGACCTTGTGTTTGAGAGATCCAAGCTCACCCTTGGCAAGAACAGGTAACCTCAGCTCATGTTTAGTCTATAGGTTATAATAATGCCCTGTTGAACACAGAACCATAGGATACATTAAGTAAAGTCTTGGATGTGAAAAGCCTTAATTTGTATACTGCACAATTATTAATGGTCTCATGA
>VYZS01088247.1:0-18556 GCA_013400695.1 Neodrepanis coruscans | reverse complement strand
CATTTCCTCGAGTCCTGTCACTCATCGTGAGAGTAAAGAGATGGGTATTTGCCTCTCTGCTTCCCCTTGTGAGAATGTTGTAGATCACAATGAAGTCTCCCCTCAGTCTCCTCTTCTCCAGGCTGAAAAAAATCAAGTCACCTCTGCCATTCCTCATACAGCTTCCCCTCAAGGCCTTTCACCACCTTCTAGACTTCCTTTAGACACTCTCTAAGAGCTTAATATCTTCCTTATATTATGACACCCAAAACTGCACACAATATTCAAGATGAGACCACACCAGTGCAGAGCAGAGCTGGACAATCTCCATCCTTGACCAGCTGGTGATGCTTTGCCTGATGCCCCTCAGGACACAGTTGAGCCTCCTGGCTGCCAGGGCATGGCTGACTCATATTCAATTTGCTATTGACCAGGACCCCCAGGTCTGTTTCCACAGTTCTGTTCTCAAGCCTCTCCTTTCTTAGTTGATACATACAACCAGGGTTGTCCTGTCCTGGGTGCAAAATCTGACACCTGCCTTTGTTGAACTTGTTATGGTTGGTAATTGCCCAGTCTTCTAATTTGCCAAGGGCTCTCAGTACGGCCTCTCTGCTCTCGAGGGAGTTGTTGGCTCCTCCCAGTTTGGTGTTGTCAGAGAACTTACCTAGTATTCCTTTGAGTCCCACATCCAAGTTGTTAATTAAATTGTTGAAGAGGACTGGTGTGAGGATGGAGCCCTGTAGAACTTCTCTGTCTGACCAGTTGTCAGCCTGATGTTACCCCGTTCTGTTACTCTTTGTGCCTGACCTGTGAGCCAGTTGCACAACTATTCAGCTGTATGCTGGATGTTTTGTCCAGAATGATACTGTGAGAAACAGTGTCAAAAGCTTGCCCTGCTTGGAAAACAAAAAAAAAAACCAAAAAAAAACAAAAAAAAAAACCAAACNTGTAAGTTGAACAGCTCTTGGCAGAATGCTTTTTAAAAACCAAAAAAAAAAAAAAAAAAGAGTTGCTTGAACCTAAAATTGCAAGTGGTTGGCAGCTGGAAAGAACCTCACAGTTTTGCTTGGTTTACAACAGTCTGTCCCAGGAAAAATGCTTTCATATTGACAAGACCCTGCTTTACAAGATATATTACATTAAAATATGTTTGGCAAGATCTCTGAAAAGAAAAAAGGCTCTTGTTAGAGGCAAGAGGAAGAAAATCCATCATTAAAGGAAAAGGGTACTGCATCAAGAGTCAAAGAACAACCTTGCTTACATTACATAGGATAGATGCTAAAATTAATCTGGCAGTGTAGTTATCTACAACAGAGAGAAAGATGCCCTTAAAAGGAGTGAATCATTTCTTTCTACAGTATACAGTGAAAGCAGCCAGAATAACATATTTCTGTTTTCTATAGACAGTAAACGCAGTCTAGGCAAGATGGCCAAATGAAGATATTTGAATTTTCAGCTGTGCATGTGTACAGTTAAAGAAGAGGAATCCCATCTATGGGATCACATGAAGTTCTACACTTTTTACCTATAGATTCATAACATTGAACAACAAAGGTAAATGAAATTGTCAAAAATAGAAAAGCATATGTATTTTAAAAGCTAGGACAGACATCTAGGCTCAAGGCAGATGGGATAACGATCATGTTTATTGTTCAGTAATAAAACATAAGTAAAAATCTGGTGAGCTAGATGATGAAGGTGGATATTTTCAAAAGAGCTTCAAGGTTCCCTGTAGATTCCTAGTTTTTATGGCAATGTTACAGCAAGACATGTACACTCCTACTTTATCAATACTGGAAATTGGTACCTAAGTTCCCTAGCATGGCATTTTCAAAGGAGCTTAAATCAGTACAGTAGCACAAAGCAGCAGAGGACATATCTAGTCAACATTCTACCACTGTTTTATTAAGACACATTTCCTAGAAAAATTGACTTTGAATAAATCCTGAGCCAAAGCCTACTCTGATCAGTTGAGCAGATGCACTCATATACTGGAGTTTCAATTTCAGGAAAGTGAAAGACTCTCTAAGTGTATTTCTTCACATAAGTGAAATACTTCTTTCTATTTAACACAATATATATTTAGGCATTATGGCCTATTTTTTAGCCATTATATATGCCTATTATTATAATTATACACATTATGCCTATATATTATATATATTATAATGACTATATTTAGGCATTATATATATTAGCATTTCTAAAGTACATCTTCATGGAAAATCTTGAAGGATTTAGGACAGTAAACACTTTGTTGGCCTCTAGCCCTCATATGTTTCACTACATTTCCAGTATTTAAAATTAAATGTATGTACAATAAAGGTTAACCTGCCTCAAAGGGAAGACAGATTGCAAATCCTGCTGATTCTACTTCAGTGAGGATCAGCTTCCTGAGAGCTTTCACACCTCTGAGACTGGTGCAATCCTGTGCTTTATAAAAAAAAAATTTACTCTTCCAAAGTGGTGCTTAAGTCCAAGTTACTGCTGCTAGAATTTCACAGTATTTAGAAAGACTTAAATTCAAAGCAGAATTTTTTCTAATATGATTTCCTACTAATGGAAGAAATCTCATCTGGGGACAGGAAGACAACACCTCCAGGGATTCCTTAAAAAGAGTGAATTGCAGCAAGATTAGGCAAACCAAGAAATTTTGTGACATATAGTCAACTTATCAGAGACTGCTGACTCAATTTTTAAAGCATGTGGACAGGCCATGGGCTTTCTGGCTCTCACTTATGTTCATATTTCTAAGTGAATAAAGTCAATCCTTAGAGATTTTATCATTAGTCATTCCCCATTAAATTGTATTCTTTGGTACAAGGCTGATTCAGGAGTAGGGAATCAGGACTTAAGTTTCTTAAAGTTCATCTTTGTGTCTTTTAGGCTTCTAGTTTGAAAAGATTGATTTAAGTACATAAAGGGGCCTACAGGAAGGCTGTAGAGGGACTTTCTGCACGGGCATGTAATGATAGGATAAGAGGTCATGGGTTTAAGCTGAAGGAGGATAGATTTAAGTTAGACATTAACATGAAATTGCTTACTATGAGGGGGGTGAGGCACTGGAACAGATTGTCCAAAGAAGCTGTAGATGCCCCCTCCCTGGAAGTGTTCCAGCCCAGGTTGTATGAGTCCTTGAATAACCTGGTCTAGTGGAAGGTGTCCCTGTCCATGGCAGAGGGGTTGGAACTAAATGATATTTAAGGTTGCTTCCAACCAACACCACTCTATGATTTTCAGTAAGTTAGTGCATAAAAGCCTTTCTTAAAGACTAGATATAGTTTTCCCTATTGGCCAGTAACTGCTTTGAATCACCACTGCTTAGTTCTGTTTTGTATGACTTTAAAACTTCTTTTTAAGAAGAGATCTGTATAGATGTGCTTAACTGGTAAGATACAAAACTAGAACATTACTAAGGGACTAATGCATTTCATGTTTCAGGAATTTCTGAATTTATTACCATCAAAAGCCTGTAGCATTGAGCTATTCCTTTAGCATGTGCTTGCTCCTAGTATGATTACATGTAAAGTTACATCATGTTTTGAAATCCTTTTCTTCAACTTTCAGGAATAATTTACCGATTAACTACAGACATGTATTTTTTGATTAGCTATACACAGTAATTTTATGCAAGCCTCAGTTAAATGAAATACTACTTCCAGATTTATATTGGGCACTTGCAGATATTCTGTGAGTTGGATATGCAGGTGTGTGATTTGAAAGACCATCCTACAGTTCTGGATTTCCCTATCATTGCATTTTTGTCCTTCTGAATTTAGAAGTCTTTCTGACATTCCATCAAACAGCAGGACACTTGAAATTTTTGTAGTGCATTTTATTCACAAGGTTATTAGTATGGAAACAGGCCTTATTTCTTCTATGCTTTACACCATCAACCTGAATTTGGGGATCCTTGGATGTTGTAGACAACTTCTGAAAGGTCATTAAGAAGCAAGCTCAGTGTTAGTATGTTTACCTAAACAGGATGAAGGAGGAAAGTGTAGAGGCCTATTAATTTAATATAGATAAAACCCAAACAAATTGGGTAATTCTATGTGCTGTAAGTATATACAGAGCTACATAACACTTTTTTTAACGGTTTGCAAATAGGTGGTAATTGAGGAGGCCACCAAGGACCAGTGGCTAGGTCCATGAAAGGACAGATGCATCTAAGTCATATAACTCTGCAGATAGAAATACTTACCTGAAAGGGCAATTTACTCTCTGCAGAACTAAGGGTTACAGCTGCAAGAGTTCTTATTCATGAACTATCTTGCACTGTGCCATGCACTACAAACTGTATACCACCTGTCTGATGCAAAAGACACCTCGGTTAACAGTAAGATTTCTTATGCATATATAACACTCTCTCTCTATTTGTTCAGCCTTAATTTTTCTAGGTAGGCAAATACTGTAAATTTAGTATTCTTTAAAAAAAATAAATTGTAAAATTTAACAAATCTTCAACAGATATTTAATGCTACTATTTATTAAAAGGCAGAGTTTCTTGGCTTGACAAAAATTTTTTGCTGATTTCCAAAAGCAGTATCTTTCTCTGATTTTTTTCCTTTTTTTCATTTGCGTTTATCTTATCTATATATTTCATTTCCAGCTCAGTGTACCAAAGCCAAAGATATCAAAGGAGATAGCAATGGCCCCACACTCTGCAGGTTCTATTTACTAAATAAGGAACAAAAAAGCAGAGGAAGCTTTGCCAAAGCTGACTCTGTCTGGGTTGTGATCGTAACTGACTTCATAAAACTTAAGGAAACTTCTTCAGCTCTGAAAACAAAATCCTGACATATCAATATGAAATAATGCTTCTGATCTCAAAAGAATTACATGCTTGCCATAGAATATTATGGGTACTGAGTTCAGAATGAACAAATCAATAAAGCAATTTTTGGAAAACTATACAGTGAGTGCTTTGGACTCCAACCCGAAACATTGACACAGAACTGAAGGAAAGGTGTAACATATATAATTTTAAAATTTTGAGGGACTTTAATTGGGTATAAGGAGGTGTGGATCATAAGTGTTATCTTAATAAAAAACTGCCTTCTGTTATCTCTTTAGAGTGTCGCTGTGCTGATGAGAGGATATATGTTATTAGAAATCAAATTTTATTCTTGTTCAGAAACATGGTTGGAATTCCTGCATTAATTAGATCTTTACAAGGTAGCTGTATGTAGGACTCTTTTGGATTAAAACAAGCAAACAATATCAAAACCAAACATAAGACATTTTATTCACAATGTTGCCTTGACTGGGGCTGAATCAGAATTAAGAAGTTCTAATCCAAGCATTAGATTCTCTAACACCACAGTAAGCAAAATTGGAATTTACCCCCACCTTTTTACAAACATAGAGTCTACAAAAACATATTGTTTAAGAACAGTCATGTGCTGCTTCTGTATAATTTCCCAGTCATTAGAGCAACTCTCTCCAGACACAGAAGGTTCAGATTCAATAACCTCGTTTGCTTGTGGGAGCACCGGTTACAGTTCATAGAATCATAGAATTATTTAGTTTGGGAATAAAACACTATGTTTATAAAGTCCAACCATAAACCCAACACTACCAAGTCCATCACTAAACCTGGTCCTTCAGTGCCACATCTACACCATATAAGTACCTCCAGGGATAGTGACTCTACCACTTCCATGGGCAACTGATTTCAATGCCTATTATGCCTATTATTGATCCTAATATCCAATTTAAGCCTTCCCTGAAACAAGTTGAAACAACATTTCCCTGAAACAACATTTCCTCTTCTCCCACCACTTCCTACTTGTGATAAGAGACTAAGCCCCCCTCGCTACATCCTCCTTTTGTTGTAGAGATAAGTGATAAGGTTTCCCGTGAGTTTTATTTTCTCCAGGCTAAAAAAACCCAGCTCCTTCAGCTGCTTCTCATAAGAGTTTTGGACTTCATTGCTCTTCTTTCCCACCATCCAGAAAATGAAAGTATGAGAAAAATGACTCTGTTCTAATGGGGAATCTCTTTTCCCTTTTTTACTGAACATCCCACCCTGTGAGTAGTAGAAATAAGACTTGTTGAGTGAGTGGGATTTTGAGTTTCTGGCAAAGTGAGCAGGACACTACTGAACCAGAGGGGAAATATTAGTGTCATTCCTGTCATCTCCTTGTTGATCATTTTTGTCTGCTTCATATTTATCAAAACTAGGATGAGATTCATAGTTATTTTCTTAGCTATAAGCAAGACCATTGCTTTCATGGAATTGTCAGATGTACAGTATTTCTCCTTGTGAGATTCAAAGCCTTTCATATGCTGCAGTTCCACTTATGTTGTATGGAAGCAGAGCACACAGTGGTTTTCTGAGAGATATTTGTGCTCATTTTGGAACAGAACTGCTATGCTAACTATTTGTTACTTTGTTTGACTTGAGAACTCTTTTGTCCCTTGTGGGAACTGCAAATGAAAATGTGAACAAAATCTGAAACACCTCATCAAAAAAGTACATGAAGATGTATATCTGCGAAAAATACAGCAAACGTTGGGACCGTCCAATTTAGCTGCTCTGTTTGCTGCTGCCTGCTCAGTCACCCATCCTTCCAGACATGTGAAAGGACTCATTTTAGTTTTTTATGCTCCCCTGCTTCATGGGCTGAAGTATGATTGACAGTCATGAGGGGATGGTTCTGTATATTATATCCCCTTTCTGTTTCTTGTTATTGCTTATAGCAATACATAATTAAACAAGATAAAACACTGAGTCATAAGGAGATACTTCCAGACAGTAGTTTTTGTGATTGTGTTGAACTATTCATTACAAAAGCAGTGTTTGGGGTGCCTGCTGATGACAGAGGTTGTCCAGGTAATATGTGGAACTGAGGGACATGCGTTAGTGTTGGACTTGACAGTGCTGGGTTAACAGTTGGACTCTGTGATCTGAGAGATCTTTTCCAACCTAAACAACTCTATGATTCTATGATTCTTCTTAGACTGCATTACAGAAAAAAACAAGGTTTAAACCATCATTCTTTTTTAATATGTGTGCCTACACTGTCTATTTCTGTCAGCCTTCAGCCAAATCTGATACTGTAGGAAAGGTCTCACAGTTCCTGCAAGCTTAATGAATACAGACAACTGCATAGAAAAGTACTATGTGTTCCCTGGCAGAGAAAAAAGTCCAGCTGTAGGAGGTCTCTCCTTGTCTTACGTTGATCACAAGGATCTGAACCTCCCCCAAACAGGCCAATTCCTCATGGTTATAGTATTAGATATCCACAAAGCCAACTACTGCACGAGAATATATAACAAACAAACTTCAGATATTCTACAGCTCATATAAAGGCTTGTTAGTATTCTTTTTTACTAAAGCTCTATCCAAACCAAGGAAATTAAATATTATTAATATAGTCATTGGCTAACATTGGCTCTGACAGTATTTAAAGAAATGAGTAATAACAAACATGAGCCAATACTTTTAAAGTATATCTTATTTTCCTAGTCCTGGCAGCACCTAAATAATGACCACATACACATGACTATACCCAGAATCCTATACCTAGTCTACCTACTCTAGATGAAAAATTCTCTCAATTCAATGGACTAACTAGCAAATGTCCCCCATCTACCATGGGATCTGAGGTCATCTACCAGGTCATTTCTGTTATAGGCACTTACACGTAAGTGCCTGAATCTGAGTTATACCCTTCAAACCAAGACAAAAGCTGTGTTCTCTGTGGTGACAAAAGTGAGACGCTCCCTTGGAATGGTAAAACTTTCATTGTATCTGCGGTATTTATTGGTAGAGAACTGTAAGAGAAAATTCTTGCTCAAGGGTCTTGTCAACCTTGGTAGGACAAGGGTGACAGTGAGAGAACAGTCAGACTATGGTTATCAACAACATAGGATTTGCTGGTGCCCTATGAAAACCTTTGAGGAAATATGAAATGTTGAAGGTCTATGCAGAACATGGGCAAGAACTGTCATTTCATAGAATATCAATGAAGTTCTATCATGGGGAAACAGAAAAAGACATGGGACGAGAGATTGAAGATGGTTACACTGTCATATAGGGGTTACTTAGGACATAAGGTCAGAGACAGTATGGATGTGTTTTATGTAGTAATAATGAAGAGAGAATGAAGATAATTAAGTTATGCACAAGCTAAAGTAACGAGAGTATATGACTGGGATCTTCCTCCAGTCTGTCATTTCTAGATGTGGTACTGGAAGAATTAGGAATACTATGGTGGCAGTCAAGCTGTAGGCAGCTTGTGCGAGCAAAAGAAAAAAATGAACTGCACATTCAATACTTCTTACATAGCAAGCTGGGATTTTATCTTAGCACTAACATTCTTACAGTATTTAAAGACCACACAGTACTTTCCAAAATACTATGACTTGTCACCAGAAGCATGCTTATAGACTAGCACAAAAATGGAACCTAAGCAAGGATGTGCTATGTATAAGCTATTACTGAGGTTAATACTAGGAAGAAATGAGTTTAAAGCAGGAATGTGTGAAAGAAATGAGGCTATTCTGCAGGTCATAACTGTGATGTGATTAGGTTATTGTGACTGAGGCACCAAAACAAGCGATAGCAGCAAAATCTCTGTTAAGGAAAGGAATTAAGCATGGAGCAGGAAAAGGAACAGAGATATAGGGCCAAGTATAGTGCTCATCAATTCAGATGTAGCACAGAGGCATGGAGATTTCTATGGATCAGTAGATATATATATTAGGTAGGACAGAAGATGGATTTCACTGTATGTTCTTTTCCTTCCTAGCTGGAGCAGAAAGACAGGTGAGTGAATTTTAATTATGGGATTTTAAGGAGAAAGTCTTCCATGAAAGCCACATCTACCTTCCTAGCATATGATTAGCCAGTGGTCAAGAATGTAGAAATCTCTCTATTTCCATGTAATAAGTTGACCTTAAACAAGAAAAGTGTTAGTAAATGAGCCTGTGTGACCATAACAATGCTTATATCTCACAACCTTGAAAGGTTGTTCTGCAAGATTTAGATGTAGTCTTACTCAACTGGTGTTTGTTTTGAGATATGGTCTCAACAATGCAGTTATCTTTCTTTTTACAACTTTCCTGTATCCCAAATATTGTTGCTTTATAAAAACAAGTTGCTAATGCACAGGTCTTTCATAACCCAAGAGCATCTGACTGCCACCAGATCAATCAATGCTATTGTATGTGGTCTTTTTTTTCAAGCATTATTAATTTGTCATGAACGTCTCCATCAAAATATTTTGATAAGGCAAAAAATACTGTCAATATTTTTCAGTCTTACTTAATGTGGATCAATTTGCATTCTGAGCAACTGCCAGATGAAAAGTCATGCACTCCTATTCCAAGAGGCTTAAACTGGTTTGAACACTAAACAGTCTAAAGTTTTCTGACAGCAGGCTACTTTATTTTGATTATTGTTTCCCACAGCAGATGCTAGAACATAAGTTGTGAAAACTTCACAGTCTAAACAGTCAGGTTGTTATTCTGAATTGCATATAAGGGTTTGGAAACATGGGATTAAATTTATTTTTTTAAAGGCAGAAAACAGGAATAATGAATATAACATGATTCACTGGAAAGGAAAAAAAAATTTGTTTATAAAGAGAGGCAACTAGCTGAGAAAGATGGACATGTGACATAAATCTTCCAAAACTGTAAATTCATCAACTGAGTATTTGATAGCAGCTGAGAATTACTATGACAAGTCTTATTACAACAGAAAATCAAAATAAAACAGGGTAGAGGAGTGTTTTGTGTGGACCAAGGCAATCGTTGTTCTGTCTAATACTTTAGCGTATTTGATCCAATTTCTGTGAATAGAAAAGAAAAATGTCAAGATTCTATTTTAACAGGGTAACACTAGAATGTAAGCAAACAGCACAAGTTATTAAAAAAAAATCCAGCTACCATAGCATGCATCATTAAAATTCCTCTCCTGTAGCCCTTCCATCAAACTGGAATAATTCTGACACGAGCAGTTTTGAAGCCATATATGGAGTTGTGAAGATAGATTCCCAGACCCAGTCTCTGAGCCACGAACAAGTATAGTTTATCTTAAAGCAGCTGTAATGTATTGTACCCATGTTCAGTTCATCAACAGCTCATTTTCAGAATGACTATTAAAGAAATACAAAGTTTTCACATTGAAAACTGTGATAAGTCAGCTCTTCCTTCAAAACTGTTTTATCCAGCCATGTAAGAAAAGTGGTAAGACAGTTGAACAGAGAGTTGTGCTAGTCATCCTTGCCTGTGAGTACCGAAACAGCAGCTCCTGTGATCTCTCTATTCGAGAGACTAAAATGATCCAGAAGTCCTTAACATCTGTATATACCTGGCAAGAATATATCCTTGCAACATCTGCATTCAGAAACAGTCATAACCTGTGTGAAGACATCCTGGCCTACCTTGCCATAAAAATAGAAATAAGTAGATAAATGGAGTTGTTTGGAAATGAGAGGGGGGAAAAATTGTTTTAAATCAAAAGTCGAACTAAATGTTAAATGCTTTTCCCTTTTTCTTTTTTTTTTTTTAATTAATCCCAGAGGTATTCCTGCCCTTGTTGTGTCTCTCTGTAGCACTCTCCTGATACAGCCACCTGCATAATTCTGAAATTCCCATTTTTCCACCTCTTTATGTTCTACCTCTGAGGGAGGCTCTGCAAGCCATTAGCCAGAACCTCAACTCAAATTTGAAAATGTCAGACATGCTGAGAGGGCAAGGGTAGGAGGAAGGAAAACAGAAGGAAAACAGCCCCATGAGAGATGTTTCATCACAATACCTGCCAGCCTTTTTCCTGAGGACTATGCTGTTTCTTTCCTACTGCCTGCATCATGCCAGCAATTCAAATGCCACTGCATACTCCTAGAGACCAACCAAAGATGTTGGACCTTAAAGAAGCACGTGTATTTTTGTCAGCTGTTTAATGTGCTCTATGCCACTCAGATGGCTCCTGACACTGAGGAAGGAGGGATTTGGTTTGGTTTTGTTTACCACCTTGACAATGCCTACCTGACAAACATCATCCACTGAGCAGTGGCCATATCCCAACTCTTGAGTTAGCCCCAGATGGAGTTTCTCCCTCTACAGACCACAGTGATTTTTTCCTAGGACCCTGAGTCTTATTTTCTGAGTTTTTTGAGGAACTACAACCATGTAGCATAGCTGTCACAGCCTTGTTGTAACTCAGGCAACCTCACCAGAAATGAATTGGATAAGAACGAGTCTGGGTCAAGATCAGTCCCAGAGACAGAGATTGGGATTATATGCTGACTGGTGATGTCCCATCCAGCCTGCAGCGTTGAGACAGGCCTTGAGGAGCCAAGCCAGTAGATCAGGGGATCAAGGATGCAGGAGGCTGGATGCAGGCACAGCTGCTGCACAGCTGGCTCCTGCTCGTGCTGCATCACTTCATCTTAAAAGCACTTCCCAAAGGAGAGGAGCATTGTAACAGCCTTGCTACCCTGCCCCACAATGGTTCATGTCTGGGAGAAGCTGAGTCTGTGCTCAATTTCTCTCAACTCCCTAATGTTGCCAGGGATACTGCTAGGAGAAGGATGCACTCTAGGTCCTGACAAGAAATGCTTGGAGACATAAATCCTCTTTCTTTTTGGCTAGCTAACAGTGTGACACAGTGTGAAACTATCTATAACAACAGTATGTGCCATTGCTGTTCTCACTGGGGAAAGAAGGTGGGAGAGAGAGACAATGATCATCACAACACTCTAAAAAACTAGTTTTTTTCTTCTGCTCTTGTCCTTAACTCTTACATATTGAGAGAGAGAATATGTATGTGCATTTTCACAAAGAAACATAGCCTCTGCTTTCACTTCCAGAAGGAGAAAACATTACAGACTTTTGCAGGACATCCTCAACTACATATCCTTCTGCTGACAAGAAATTGGAATGATTTTTTTAAATTAAAAAAATATAATTAAAAGCCTGGCAGCCATTAAAAGTCATCTATTAAAATGAACAGAAGTCCAGCCATTTGCCACCCTAAGACTGGAATTTTCATCACTTGCAATATAATTTTTCTTCTGCTTACACTGGTGCATAAGAAATAATTTAATAGAGATTAAAGGGGAAAAAAAACCTTTTTCCTACCTTCCCTGCAATAAAAAATCATAGAATCATAGAATTGTTTAGGTTGGAAAAGATCTTAAAGATCATTGAGCCAAGCTGTTAACCTAGCACTGCTGTGTTCACCACTAAATCATGTTCCCAGGTGCCACATCTACATGTTTTTTTAACATGTCCAGAGACAGTGATTCCACCACTTCCCTGGTGAGTTTGCTCCAAAGCCTGATCACCCTTTACCTTTTTCTTGTCCAAAATAGACAAGACTAATTGAGAACTGCTACCGGATGGAGGGTTTCTGAAAAGTTACATGAAAAATCTCAGGATTACTGATCACTGTAATACTAAAAAAAATGATGAGAAAAGGAAAATGTTTTTTATTTAAATTCATCACTTGCTAAAAAGCATCTACTGATCCCAAGCTATGCATGTAAAATATAAGTTACTGGCTGTCCTCATTCTGGCCAGGACAGGGTTAAATTTTGCATTAGCCAGGAGGGGCATGTCTAGGACTCAGAGGTTACTCTATACCAGCTCATGCAATTTTCTGGGAACATGGGAAACAGTTCCTTCCAAGTCAGGTAGCATGGCAGAGGGAGTGGACCATTATTGGGGGTTTTCTGCAAGTATGTGAGTAATCGAGTGTGAATCATTTGCCCCTTTTCTTGTACACCCTCTCTTTAGCATTGTTACTGTTACTGTTCATTGTCTTAGTTCATTGCTGTTTCCAGTAAATTATTCTTATCTCAATCCATGATCTTTACCTTTCCTGCCTCCAGTTCTCTCCAGACCGGCAGGGTGAGTGGGAGGGAGAGAGAGAGTGATCAAGTGACACACTGCTTAGAGTGTTTCTGTGAGAACACTAAATTGAGGAATAGCATTCCTAAAACACTGACTTTATAAATCTTTGAAATATTTGAGAAATTCCAGATCTTCTGATTTGGAAATGAGGAAAGTCAGACACTATCTGCTCAGGGTGTTTTTCATTTCATTGTTAAAAACCAGCCAAACAATCAAACAAAAACCTTATGGTAGATGAGGATCAACAACTGTTACAGAAAACCAGTCTATAAACAGTCATTGTACTGAAAACCTTCTAACTCATTGCCCATTAGTAGTTTTGCTGCTTGCTAGATATCAATTGATTACTGGCTACTTAACTCACTGGCAGGCTGTCAAATATAGTCTTTTGACAAGTGATTTTTTTAATGGCTAAGAAGATATACAAAGAAGCTAAACATACTATGTTAGTATAATGCTAGTAATTCAGTCCTGCTGCCAAAAAACCAAACCAAACCAAAAACAACAACAATTAAAGGACAGAGAAGGAAAGAGAGAGAGGAAGAAAAAGAGAGTTCTGGACAAAGCATCAACGTCATACATGATTAGTGAAAATTCAAACCATTGAATTCACTGAACACAATATTTATATACAGGCAATAATCACCACTAAGACTGTGTTTCCTCAAATTTTTTCTTGCTTTATGCAGGACATTGAATTGAGCCAGCTTCATTGATTTTATTCTCAGGCTTCATGGATAAAAAGTTAATCTAACTTTAAGTGTTATCTTACTGACCAGCTGCACTTCAACATATAGTTCCTTATCTCAGTAGTGTCCTTTATGGGAAGAGTGATCTGGAAAAATAATGGAAGATGCTTGTTCCCTCACCAAAGATATTTATACTTAATTGTATCTTCATAAATTACNGAACACTAAATTGAGGAATAGCATTCCTAAAACACTGACTTTATAAATCTTTGAAATATTTGAGAAATTCCAGATCTTCTGATTTGGAAATAAGGAAAGTCAGACACTATCTGCTCAGGGTGTTTTTCATTTCATTGTTAAAAACCAGCCAAACAATCAAACAAAAACCTTATGGTAGATGAGGATCAACAACTGTTACAGAAAACCAGTCTATAAACAGTCATTGTACTGAAAACCTTTTAACTCATTGCCCATTAGTAGTTTTGCTGCTTGCTAGATATCAATTGATTACTGGCTACTTAACTCACTGGCAGGCTGTCAAATATAGTCTTTTGACAAGTGATTTTTTTAATGGCTAAGAAGATATACAAAGAAGCTAAACATACTATGTTAGTATAATGCTAGTAATTCAGTCCTGCTGCCAAAAAACCAAACCAAACCAAAAACAACAACAATTAAAGGACAGAGAAGGAAAGAGAGAGAGGAAGAAAAAGAGAGTTCTGGACAAAGCATCAACGTCATACATGATTAGTGAAAATTCAAACCATTGAATTCACTGAACACAATATTTATATACAGGCAATAATCACCACTAAGACTGTGTTTCCTCAAATTTTTTCTTGCTTTATGCAGGACATTGAATTGAGCCAGCTTCATTGATTTTATTCTCAGGCTTCATGGATAAAAAGTTAATCTAACTTTAAGTGTTATCTTACTGACCAGCTGCACTTCAACATATAGTTCCTTATCTCAGTAGTGTCCTTTATGGGAAGAGTGATCTGGAAAAATAATGGAAGATGCTTGTTCCCTCACCAAAGATATTTATACTTAATTGTATCTTCATAAATTACTTGGATGCTGGACTGGAAGAGATGATGAGCAAGTTTGTAGATAATGCAAAACTGGGAGGAGCTATTGACTCCCCTGAAGGCAGGAAGGCCCTGCAGACAGACCTTGACAAATTAGAGGACTGAGCAATCACCAACCATATGAAGTTCAACAAGGGCAAGTGCTGAATTCTGAACCTGGGATGGGGCAACCCTGGATGCACATACAGACTGGGGAATGAGAGGCTGGAAAGCAGTGCCACAGAAAGGGAACTGGGAGTCCTGGTCAATGGCAAGTTGAATATGCAGTTGGATCAGCAGTGCCCTGGCAATCAGGATGTCCAGCTGTGTCCTGGGGAGCATCGGCAAAGCATTGCCAGCCAGTCAAGGGAGGTGATTGTCCTGCTCTGCTCCGCCTCACCTTGAACACTGTGTGCAGTTTTCGGTGCCACAATATAAGGAAGATATTAAGCTGTTAGTTCAGCATATTCTGTGATTCTGTGAAATGTTCTCATTAGATGTAAAGGTAGACTTAGATCACTTATACATAAATATACATATACATATATACATAAATATGTGGCAAAATAAATATGGTTGCAAAATTCTGAATATACAAGCCTGCTAAACTCTGCTTCCCTACCTTGAAAATATCTTTGAATGAAAGGCAGCATTACCCCAGTGGGAGACGGCACTCAGGATAGTACTTTTTATGTCCAGACTAAAGCCAGAGAAGAAGCCCTGGACTCACAACCATTGCATAACCCAAAAGACTCAGCCTACTCCTACTTTACTAGTCTGGGAAAACAGTTGAATTTTCATTTAGTGGAATTTTTGATTTCACATTTTGCTTGTTGCAAAGAGTTGCATAGGGATATAGTCATCCCAAAATTCTTCCCCTTTCTCACTGCATACTCAGAATGAGGAGAAAAGAATACAGCTTTATAGAGATTTGATTCCTGTCACTCTTACAGGCGCTGTACAGGTTGTCTCATGCTTGACATTAACATTTTCCAGGTCATCAAGGTGGTGAGGGAAAAGTCATATAGTCTATTTCCTCCTGCAAACAACACTTTAATATGCAATCAGGTCTTGTTAAAGGAAATAAAAATGAAAGTGAATCAGGATAGGTCACAGTGACGAGGTTGCTTGGTTTCTTCTCTTTTTGTATGACTTCGAGCAAGTTACTTATCCTTTCTATTTACCCAGCACTTTGACCATTCACTATGAGCATTATGACTGCAGCAACCACGGCAATCACTTGTCATTTAGTTGGATTTGACTTTTTAAAATGTATATACCATCCCTCAAGAAATCTGCCAGCAAACAGACTAATAACTTCATAATCCAGAGCGTTACCCAAAATGTATGCTTTTGTTCAATAAATTTCTGCAGAAACAGGAATGTGGAGTAATGACATTTCAACTGAGAAAAAACACATGTCCTCAATTTTACTTGGAAGCCTTACTAAAAGGGGATTTTTTTCTCTAAGCAAGTTTTAGGGTTCCATATATATGGGATACTTCTGGGGAACAGTAGATCTATCTTCAAAAATAAACATCATCATCCTTAGAAAGGAATGATTTGGGAAAAAATGCTTCTCATTGGAGACAGTCCTTCTGTTGGCCATTTCTGTTTTGTGGAAGCGTGGCTTTGCAGACTTCTACTCTGTTTAGTGTACAGCCTTAGAGATTCTTTCTCAGAGTGACTGGTGCTCACAGAGTCACTGATAATGGCATTTATCAGCCACTCCCATTATCCTGGAATTCTTCTCCAGGAGCCAGTGAGCAGTCATATCAAGCTACTCCCACTCTCACAAGCCAAGCCACCTCCAACTGAGCGTCTCATAAGGCAAGATCAGTGTCTGTGAAACCCTCTCTTCTGGAATCAGCATGTATTTCTAGTATGTTTTCCTGGCAAACTGCATCTCTCAAAGCAATCAATGAAGCTAAAATCCAGGCAGGACATGATAGAAACTGCATAAAAAAACATCTTTCAGGGGACATACATGCAATATGATTAATTTCCGTCTTACTTTGTTTTATTTCTATTGAAGTGTTACCCCTTAGTGCTTTGTAGGACTGGGCTGTCTGTTATTTGACCTCAATGGCTCTTCATGGGCAATAATTTTTCTTTTTGTCAGCATCTCTCACTAGGCATTAAGAAACACAGGCATAAGGATAACTGATCTAAACATGTGTCCTGTAGTTATGTTGTGGCATTAAAATGTTCCTCTACTCTGTTTAGAACACAAATATAGATATAATTATACATTTCAAACATCAGACAATAAAATATCAGTCCTTGTCTGAAACAAGCAATTTTTCTGTCTGCTGCTGTGGTCTCTAGCAGCCTCAATGGAGGAGGCTCTGCAAAATGAGATGAATCACTGTAACTGATATCAAGATGGAGTTCTATGAGTGAAATATCTTGCATCAGATTACAGCAGTAAGAAAAAAACCCATTTCCCCCCTCCTGTTCATCCCCTCCAGAATGCAATGGCTGTTTCTTTTATGGCAGACAGAAAGCTATTCTACACACAAAGACTCCGAGAAATATAAGATGTTTTTCCTTTTATAGGCATTTTACAATTGCAGAGGTCAAATAAACAAAACCTCCCTGACAAAAAGTTTCTTCTCTGCCAGAACTGGCAAGACTGGACAGAGGACTGCATCTTCATCCAACTCAGAGAGCAACTGTTTACTGTGGGGTAGCTCTTTCCTAATTGCTAGATTAACTAACAAGTCTCTTCCCTCTCCCACCAAGCACTGCTGAGACCCAAGATTGCTGAATGAATACAGTTTCCTTCTTTTCCTCTCCCTGCTTTCTGCTTGGCATGCAATTCATACGCAGAAACAAGATCATGCTGACATGCTCAAAATCTTGCAGCTCTAGGAGCTCCTATAATTTAAGGAGCAGTAGTCTTCTTCCTCAAGCCACTAACATGTACAGGCAACTGTCATGTATACCAGGAATTGCTACTAGCAGAGCTCAGGTATGCTGTATATGTTGCACAAACAAATCAGGACTGACTGCACATTCCTAATAAATTGTAAATTTTCTCAAAAAGCCGTGTCCTATTGGGGATACAGAATGATACGTGAGAAACAGAGACACACAGGACTGTGAATTGACAAGAGCCAATTTTGGAAATACTGCTTTCTTTCCAACCTGCAAATGAGAGCAATTGCTGAAAAGACTTACAGTTTTTCCCTCTTCACAGATGTCCAGTTCTTATAAGCAATATTCTAGTATGCTACTCAGTTTTTAAAAGCAGAGTGCATTTGAAACAAATGAACAAGGCTTGAGTGATGGAAAATATTTTTCTATGTTCATTAGAGTCATGATCTGCAGTAAAAAAATGTAACCAAATTATTTGTCTTCACTGAAGCATGACAAGTGCTGAGCCTTATTTTCTGCACAGCCATCTTCTCTATTATTCTTTAATTTTTTTAAAGTATTTCAGCTCAGCACCATGACTTCAGCCTTTAAAAAAAAAAAAAAAAACAGGAAAAAAAGCCCCAAAAAACCCCAAACCAAACAAGCAAAAAAAAAAACCAAAACCAAAAAGTCCCCAACTCCCCCCCAAACAACAAACAAAAAACCCCAAACCAACCAAAAACTCAAACCAACCCAACAAAAAACAACCAACACCCCCCAGAAAATTAAGAATGCACCATAGATTTGGACACTTTCAATTTGTTCTTAAATCTTTAAATTTCATAGAATTTTGGCAAATTCTGTGAGATATATCTACTACTGTGAAGTGCTCTTTCCTTGGATTTCCTAAATAAAGAAAACTTAATAGGAGTGATGAGCTACTGATACCATAAATGCTTCCATTTTCCAGTAGTTAACATATTCCCATTTATTGCCTTCATCATAAACATACATGCTCAGTGACATTCTGGACTTTTGAACTGTTGTGGATTAGAAAATAAAAACGTTTTGCCAACCTCTGGTACTTCCTGG
>VYZS01088227.1:27794-38514 GCA_013400695.1 Neodrepanis coruscans | reverse complement strand
GACAGTCGGGAATCAAAGCTAGGAGGGAGCTCTCCCTCCGACTGGCTTTCATTCAGGGCTCCTGATTACAGGGGGAAAAAAAAAAAAAAAAGAGAAAAGACACACCACCACCACACACACGCAGCGTGCACGAACACACGCGCACACACACACGCACACACACACACTCACTCTCTCTCCGAGGAGGAGAGCGAGAGAGAGGCGCTGCTGATAGAGCCGCAGCACTTACCCTGGGAAGGCTGGAGACCGAGGAAGCGCAGGCTTTTCCGAGCACACAGTGATTTGCAAGTGAATGCGGTGGGAGGGTACAGCAAACGGAGAGCTTTTCTTGTTAAAGCCTGTCGCCCTCCCTTCGCTGGCAGAATGATTCTCTGGTTTTGAAGTCTAAGCCTCATCTGCTTAGCTTGTCGCAATAATGAACATTGAAAACACCTTCACTTTTTGTGGCGTGTATTCCTTAATTAAATATAACCACTTTACTGTACCACCAGTGATATTACAGCAATGTTTATATGATTTGTACATATATACATATTGCTTAAAATAGGATGCTGCCAAGTTAAATGAAAACCTTGAAGAGCTCAGATGAAACCAGAGAGTAATTTTCTCATTGAACTGTTTTCCTATTAGATTAGAAACACTTCGTGATTCTGAGATTTTTCCTCATACTGCACTATTTTGCATTATGATTAATACAAAACAAGACAGATCCATATAAAATTGGGTATTTTCACATTTCTAGAGGTTATAAAAAATTTCAACATCACTACTAATTGCCCATTAATATTTTTCCTCTTTTGATACTTGTGATGCCTGGTTTTATTTCAGTCACTGTATTTGGACTTCACATTTCACAATGTGTTTCTTTTCATCAAGCTAATCTGCAGTGGTTTCATGTTTCTAATGCAGTAAATTGGACTTAGCACAATCCTCCTTGGATCATATCAAGTTCAATCCTTTCATTGTGATACTGTACAGGCTTATGTGTACATTAGTTAGAAGAGATTTAACAAATAGTCACATAAGATTAAACCAATGGATGTCAGTATTGCTCTATCTAAGAACTGTCATAAGGGACTTTCTCTGGTTGCAAAAAAGTCTTCAAAAAAAAAATTCTTTTAAAACAGGAGCTGAAAAATCTTGTATTTGGGAGTAAGGAAGGAAGTAACAATTAAAATTATTTCAAAATTAGAAAATCTAATACAGAAATAAATAGACCACTGGCTGGTTTTAGGCTGCTCAGTGCTACCTATTCTGCTTGTTTTCAGCTGCTGTCAGGAGAAAAGACAACAGAAAAAGAAAGGCAAGAAAGATCCTTATCATGACCAGTATCACTTCCTAATGTAACCACCTGCTGTTGCTTGCCCTTATTTGTAATCATCAGGAGGAACAGAAATGACCCATCACCTAAGCACAACTCTTTCATCAGATGAGCGAGTCAGCAAGTAACATGTTATATTACCTCGTGAAAGCATCATCTGGAGTTACAGACATGTAAAGCGGCAAAATGCCAAGAGGCGGGGGAGGGGGAATATATTTAACTGCCATATATGAAATGATTTCTTTTGGAAAAATTTACGTACATGACAGATTTTTTATCTTTCAAGGAAAGTAACTAAATTAATTGGCTTTTGCTGTACTTGGGAACGTAAATACACAATGCCATGTATAAAACCTTAGGGGGGGAAAAATAATTCTTTCCTTCCCCCTTTCTCATTGTTGTATCAATATAAAAATCAGAACTGTTGTGTGTCCATCTACTCCTGGTTTTCAAAGACTTTCATTCTCAGTTCTTTCACGGGAAAGAAGACTAGAGAATCTAATTGAAGCTTCCTATTCTCTGCCACCATTTGACATTACACTATGCAAAGATACATTCACAGTTCCCAGTAATCCATGTGGAGCTGACAATACTGAGACATCTGTGCTGTCTTCCAAATTTACCCATCTATTTGTGCAAAACTGGAAATATAAGATTCTTTTATTTCGGTCAAATCCTTTCACATTTATCTGAAGGTAAAGTTCATACCAACTGTGCTTCTGTGCCCTAAAATATTAGATCTAGGCTTTGATTCCATTGCAGAAAACTAAGGATTGTCTGACAATAAAAGTTGCACTTGTAATTTGGTTATACCAACGTGTTAAATTATGATGAAGGGAGACACAGATATGTGAAAATGTATATACATAGCTTTTTAAAGCTGGACTGCCTTTGGGATGATGAACACAATATTAAGTTAAAAACTTTAGTTCCTTTAAACATTTTCTCTTCTGTCATTTAAGTTGTAACCATGAAGTGGGTACTAAATGACAATTTGTATATATACACAAAAGCCTATTCTACACTTGCACATACACACAGAGAAATATGCCAAATTCTGAAGTCAAAGAAAATGATCTAGTGAAATTATTCAGGAACAAGAAGGTCAGAGACCCTGAATGTGTGGTTTCTCCCTTTTCTGCAAAGTATTTTGGTTTATTGCTCCTAGGGTTTTATAAAGTTGGAGTGAACCTGTCTTATCCTACAGATATATTAATTTATTCAGGCATAGTTACTCCAAGTCACACTTGTACTTTTAAACTGGATTGACTTTGAGAGTTATGTCTAACTTTAGGAAAGCCATAATTTGTCAGGAACTGCTGTTTCTATTTATGTGGTCAACTGCTTAAAATCCATTATCTATGTATACTGATAGCATATGGACATCTAAGGCAAAACAGTTAATTCAACCATATACTTGTTCATATTCAGGATAGGAACTTAAAAACAAGGTGGCATCATAACCTATTCTTCACACTGCCAAATACTTCCCATTAGGGGAGTCACTTTAAAGTTCTTTATAAATTTGTCAAACAAATTATTTAGGATTCAATCTTCTACACTGATGGTCTGCCTTAGGCAGAAATCTTCTAAAAACATTTCAGCCAAAATGATACTGAAATTTCAGAGAACAAGGAAAAATTATAGAGCTGAATTTTTCTCACCGAATAAAACAACCTTCATGTTTTGAAGGCAGAAAGTGAAACCCCACAGGCTACAGCAGGCCTTTGAGTCAGAGAAGCTTACCAATGGGGACAGATTAGGTCAAGGAGCATTAAAATAAAGAAAGAGTGGTGGGTGCAGAAGGAGTGGAGGCTGGAGGATGCATTCTTTTTGCCCAGAAAAGAAAAAAAACAAAAACAAAAACCACAAACCAAAAAAAAACCCCAAAACAAAACCCAACATACTTCTAATAAAGAAGCAAGAAGGAAAAGCAGTGGCAAAATAGAGGGAAAGAGATAAAATCATGGAGACTGAACACAGGGAAGGAAAAAAAATCAAACCCACGAGATAAAAAGTCAGAAAAAGAGAGAAAGACCTTACCCAGAACTGTAGGGTCTCTTTTTCCTCTTTGCCAGGCAGGCAGTTTCGTCCACTGAAATGATATATCTGGTATGACAGCTACTCAGTCTACAGTGGAGATGCTTTCCTGGCTTTTGATTTCTGGTTACAATCTTGGCAGAGATACCATAATCCAACAGTTGCATTTTTTTTTTTTTTGAAGATAAAAAGGTATAAGAGGGATGAGAAAGAAAATATCTGGAATTAGACCCCATTTTCCCAATAACTGATATTGGCAAATGTCTGTCAAACCTACTAGAATTTTCTCCACTCAGTGTTAGCCCACATGGAGTGCGAGAGCACATTAGTAGCCTTGTGAGCTCATGGAATAGTGATCAATGTGGTGCTTTTAAACAATGAGCTCTATGGAACCTGATTGTACTATTTCTTCCTGGATTTATTCCACATTTGATATATTTTTATCCTCTATAAAGTGTGCTAGAAACCATAGTCCAAAATTAGCAGAGGCCAGAACTGTTTATTATATATAATAGAAACTAAAAAAATAAAATAAAATACTATAATGCATACATGAAAAGAAGTCAATTTATTACACACATCTCCAAATGATTTTCCATCTCTTCACACACTCAGAAAAGTACCATACCTTAATGCACAAGAAGGATTGGTCTATGAATAAGTCACAGCATGGCAACAGTTGTCTCCAAAATATTACCTTTTATAGTTTAGAAGTCAGAAAACTTGTAGTGAATGAAGCTGAATGTAGGGGAAAATAGATGAGTTCATAATGAAAACCTTTAAATGAGACTGTATCTAATCCTCTGCCACTTACCCCTAGTTGATGTTAAACATGTTATTTGAACCAGATATCTTTCATGGTTGGTTTCCTGTTATGTCCTATTATTTCCAAGTTTCTGATTGAAGTGCTGGATCTGATATAAGGAAGTGCTGGACACTGAGTTTCATGTGCTTTAATAACAGCAAAAATTGTAAAAATTTAATCTGATTCTCTGTGTCTTATCACTAAGTCAGTGAGTACTTCTGACTATGGTGTCTCTCTATGCATCCAGCTCTATATTTTGGAAAAGGTTAAACACCATGGCCCAATGTCAGACACTTAATAAGAGGACAAGCTAATGTTTGGGAAACATTCTAATGTTAAGTACTACAGAAGTCCTTAAGAAACATATAAAAAAGTGGGTTTTGAAAAGTATGCCTTACACAAAGCCATAAACTACACTGAATAATGACACTGAAGCAGAATTTTTATTAAAGAAGGTATGTGCCTTTAATACAATAACAAAGCAAAATATCATGATTCCTAGACAACACATGCTAGCTTGCATGATAATTTTAACGTTTCCCTAAGTTCTGCCAGTCTGAGTCTGAAGTGTTAGAAGTGTTCTTTTACAATGGCTACATGCACATCAGTATATGAGATGTTTATTATTTATTCATGAAATGACCATGAATGTACTAGATATTTAAGTATGAAGTCTAGATGGAGATCACTAGTTAGTGGTAAACCCTAGGGATCAATGTCAGCTACTATACTACTGAACATTTTCATTAATGATCTGGGTGATGGGGCAGAGTGTATCCTCAGCCAGATTGCTGCTGACACCACAGTGGAAGGAGTGGCTGATGGCTCATGCTGCCATCCAGAGGAACCCAAACAGGCTGGAAAAATGGCTGACAAGGTGAAGTGCAAAGTCCTGCATCTGGGGAGGAACAACCCCAGGCACCAGTATATGCTGGGGACTGACCAGCTGGAAAGCAGCTTGGCAGTAAAGGACCTGGAGGTTCTGCTGGACACCAGTCGGAACATGATCCAGCAATGTGTCCTTTCTGCAAAGAGGGGTAATGAATGGCTGCATTAGGCATAATACTGCCAGTCACTGCCAGGATCCTTCCTCTCTGCTTAACATTGGAGACCATGCCTGGAGTCCTGTGTCCATTCTCCAGTACAAGAGAGACTCAAAAGCTGTCTAGACATGGTCCTGGGCAACTTACTCCAGATGGGCTTTCTTGAAGAGGGCTGGGTTGGAAAAGTTGACCTCCAGAGGTCTCTTACAACCATAACCATTCAGTGATTCTGCAAGACCACACAGACAAAAATACATATATAGAGGTGGTGTTAATAAAGGAGCAGAGTCTTCCATGTCAAACAGTCTGAGTAATGTGGAGAAACACATAGATAGTACTAAGAACAAAAGGCAGTTTTTAAGGGAAGGAGGAGCAAAATATTTCACAGTACGTGCATTAAGAAAAAAACCTAAATCCAACAGAGCAGTACCTAGTCCAAAATATTACTCTTCTAAAGGCAATATCACCTCTCTATTCCATTCAGTAGTAGTTAGTACCAGCTTCTGCTCTGACAATACTGCCATTTCCTTTCATTCTCTATGCAGTCTCAGCAATGTCTTGCAATGCCCTGGCCTCTGTTATAAATCCTCTTTGACACATTTTAGAAGGAAAAAAACCCAAGAAAGTCGTTTGACTTCTTTGAGTTTCTGGTATTGCATTTTAATCAAAATATGTATATTATTTTTTTGCAGTTATTGCAAGTCATATGTAAGTATCTGCAGCCAAAGAATCAAATACCCATTCTTTTTTATTCATTGTAGTTATTCCAGAGGGCACAAATCCTGGTATGTACTCCTTTGTTTTTATAAATCATCTCTATCTACTCCTCTATCTTAGAGTGCAAATGTTCTGATGCTACAAGTGAATTTTAGTACAATGAACTAAAAAAAATTATAGTTACATAGAAAACATCCATAAACATGAGTTTATATTCCATTTATAAACAGAATAGAATTTATACAGAAGACTACACACAGAAAACATTAAACTACTAAAACAAATGTCAATAAAACATCTATATTGTATAAAAAACTTGTCTATGGGTTACTTAATGATTATGGAAAAAAAATTGTAACAACTATAGAGACAAGTCTTTAGTGATTATTGGTAAAATTCTTCAAATTACCCGTCATTTATTTAGGATTTAGAACAGACAGAGTGCTTTTACGAAATAATGTTCTATAAATACAAGCAAGCAGATGTCTTTTAATAGAACAGATATGCTCTGATTTGGACAAAAATAATTTCTGTATAATACTATGAAAATAATAACAAAAGATGTCTTTACTTGGCTTCACTAACATTATTCTGTGGATTTATCCTTTTCAAGTCAGTCAGATATTCATTATTTTTCTATTAGTATTGGTTTGTGCATTGCTGAAGTTAACTTGCAGATGTAAGATATTACATGATGTAAACACAATACTGCAATGCAAGATGTCCTCAGTAACAGTTATGTGCAGGTTCTTAGATCTCTCTTTCCCTTGATCTTTCAATTTTTTAGTTTCCGTTCAGTGATAACTGGACCAAAAATATTAAAAAACATTCAAAAAACTTGTTTGATTCACACCTATCATTAATATGTCTCTATGCATTCATAAGTAAATTATATTTTTATACTTACGGTTTATTTGCTTTAGCTGCATGGTTTTGATTTTATTTCCTATATCAATGCTGTTATACATGTATATATCTCTTCAGGTTTCCATTGCACTTAAACAAGAATATGAACTTACATGCAATGCCAAATAAATGAACAAATAAACAAGAAATCCTTCCTCCCTTGATAACATATCTGGAAGAACACAGATTAAATGTATCAATTTTGCATTTGGCAAGTGTGATGGTGATATGTTAAGAACAGCTAAACTGCTGAACAGCTTTAGATCAATTGCTCACACTTGAAAGAAGCTGTACTTCCACAGAGAACAAAATCAAATTAAGCATACATTTTCAGTCTAAATATTACCAGGAATTACATTCATAGACAAAAGCAGACACTCAAGCATAACCCTTTTCAGAAAAAAAATACAAAAATATGCCACATTTCAACATTTGTATAACATTGTAGCTATATTTCATTTGAATTCAGAGACTTAGGAATATTTTAAGTTCCTTATTCATTGAACTGTTTATATACCATTAGCAGGACCCCACTGACTTTTTCCAGATTTAATAGATTATGAAAAGTGCTACTCTTCTGCTATCCTTAATTTGTCAAGAGGTACAGCTTTGAATTTGGCTAGCAGGTAAGTAGTAAAATAAAGAAAGGACCTGTTCTTTCATATGCTGTTCCTGATATAAGTCAAGCTTCCAATGTACAAAACAGTGCACCTAAGAAAATATGCAGTTTTTTTTCCAGACAACCTATCTGAAAGAGAATGACAAATAGAGGGCACAAATTAGACAAAGGAAAAGAAAAAAAAAAACAAAAAACCAAACAAAAAAAAACCCCGACAACAAACAAACATTCCTTAACAACAGAAACATTTCCCCCTTCACAATTCTTTCCTAATAGGTCTTAAATGATTTGCACTCCAACTGGAACCAGCAGGTCTGGAAGTCCCATTAGCAGCCTTTCCTATTTCTTCACCTACAGATTGTCCTAATAGGAATCAGACATGTGCTTGTACTTCACCTTTACCTTGAAACACGTCCTTAGTAGACCTTATAATAGAGAATGAAAGAGAATTCATGTTCTCACTGAGAACACAAAACTATGTAACAGAAGATACTCTAAAATATTTTTTCTTTTTTTTATTAGAACTGACCCAGGTATCTGTTCTTTTACAGCTTCTACAATGGAGAATGGCTTCAGCCTGAAAGGGTGTAGGTTAAGATCAGATATTAGGAAGAAATTCGTTACTGTGAGGGTGGTGAGGAACTGGAACAGGCTATCCAGTTGGCTGGGGATGCCCCATACATGGAAGTGTACAAGGCCAGGCTGGATGGAGCTCTTTGTAATCTGATCTAGTGGAAGGTGTCCCTGCCCATGGTAAGGGGCTTGGAACTAGATGATCTTTAAGATCCCTTCCCAACCCGAACTATTCTATGATTCTTGATTTGCAAACCTAGGCATATTTAGTCTCTTTGGTATCTATAATTGTACAAGGATAAACGTAATGGTCAGAGAGAAGGAAGTTGTCTAACAAGAGAAAAGTGATATGGCATTGAATGTTTCATATCCTAGCAAAAATACCATTAATAAGTATCCTGTTGAAGATCAACCTGTGTTCTTCCAAATAATTCAAACAATATTTCTATCTGTTCTAGATAATCTGGACAATAATCTAATCTATTTTGAAAATAAGTAAAGGAGTACTTCACTGCATAATTTCTTACTCTGTACCAAAACTCAAAGAGAAAACAAGGAGTTTCAGTTCATACGCTTAAAACACATCCACTTAAATACTACAGAAGTGATGAGACAGAACCTAGGATCTTTATCAAAATGCAAATCAGGTTAACAACATGCAAATCAAATACTTCCAGATTCTGGTTATGGTTATTTCATGCAAGTCCAGTATCATACATAGTCCAATATCCAGTTGTAAGAAATGACTAATTGGTAGTAAATTGATATGTTAAACTCCATCTGCTGCTGAAGTCTAGATAGCTAAAAGGAGAAATATATAAAAACTTATCCTTAACTAGAATATTTGCATGTACAACCAACACAATTTTCTCTTAATTTTTGGAAGTAAAGTTAAATCTTTTAGATTATCATCATTGTTATTAAAGTTTCAATTTTATTTATATTTGACTCCATTAAACTCCAATATTCTGTCGTACTGAAAACTGTTTCTTGGTCTAAAATTTTAGCTGTCCTCCATTAGAATTCTCAGAGCAGATCTTCCATCTCCATCCCACCAAATGTTTCCACTGTGACCTATTCTGCCTTTCCCACAGTGGACAATGTCTTCAATGTTTACTCACTTTATAATAAGTTTTTGAGTTGTTTATATTTTAACAGAGAATCAAGAAGCTAGTACACAACTGTGTGAGACTTCAAATGTAATATGATAGTCTGCAAAGAAACAAGACAGACAGTGGGTGAAAAAGAAATAATGTAAAATTGGTTCACGGTTCACAGTGCAACTGGGATAGAAATTAAAGGTTTCTGTTGTCTAGGCTTAAGCAATTTGGCAATACAGTGGCTTCATCCTAAAGGCTGCAATGTTCTTCCTTTCTGCTCAGACTGTCATGTGATCTGGCTTTTTAACATGTCATGATGACTTTCTTCTTAGAAGGATATCCTTAAGGCCATTACTGTCCCTTCCAGCTTTCAAGAAACTGAAACATCAGGAGATGCTAAATGCTCTGCCTCCTGCTGCTTAGGTTAGACCATGGCAGTATCAGGAAGAGTCTCATGAGTCCCATTAGACTGACAGAACTGTTCTCAATAAACTCCTCTCCTTGTTTTCCTGCGCACCAATAGGATAAATAATCCTAGAAAAGTTGTGCTTGCAAGAGAATAATTAAAAATATTTCTAATCCAAGATTTCAAGATAATATCTCAGAATAAATAGAAATAAATAAAAGCATCAATAAACAATAAATAATTATCATAGAGGCAGAAAACTTGGGAGGGTGGTGAACTCTGTTAAGAGAAGAGTAATATGCAGTGTAGCTGACACATTTTGGACTAGCAGTAAAGGAAAACAAAAGGTGAGGAAAAATTAAACTGCCACAGTAAAACAAAAAAATTATAACTTGTATAAATGGATGTTAAAAGGCATGTACCAAGCAGCAGAAGGCAATTTTAGTATTCTTGTAGTAAAGGAAAAAAGCACAAATATAAAAAAAAATTCAGCACTTGAGTTTCCAATCAAAAAGTTGAATCTCTGATCTGTATGATTAACTTTGAATTAAGGAGGAAAAGCCCAACAACAGGTTCTCATAAAATAGCAATATTATATTTTAAAGGGAAAAAAACCCACAAAAAACAAACCAAACAAACAAATGTAAAATAAAAAAACAACAACCAAACCAACAAAAGAACATCAACAAAAACACCAGAAGATAATTCACTCAAGCACTGCATCTGTGGTAAAATAATGTAGCTGTGGCATAGGGTTACACATAGCACCATTTTTGTTTTTTTTCCCCCTCATATTAGCATGTCTTAACTTTGTCAACTTTGTTACATGAATAGTAATATTTTTCTCTGAGGAAGTGTCGTGGTTTTACCACAAATTTAGGGGTTTTGGACAAGAGATTCCGAGAGAAGCCACAGACACACCCCAAAATGAAGAAAACACAAATATCACAGTTTATTTCGCGCACACACAAAACCCAACAAATAAAGTACAACAAGACAGACAAATTAAGTTTCCCAGGGCCTATGTTGGGATGAGAACGCTCTGGAAATAGTGCTTGTCTCTCTCTGGGGTCCCGGAGAGACGCCGGGGTAAATAGAGAGAGCACATGGCCGGTCTGAAGACCCCCCTAGCAGCGCGAGCTTCCGCCCGGCTTTGACTGAAGGAGAAACACTCAAGAAAATTAGAAACC
>VYZS01088227.1:3332-21276 GCA_013400695.1 Neodrepanis coruscans | reverse complement strand
CAAGATGGGATGGCCCCTGTGCCGTACTCGCTGCCGCTGCCAGGCAAGCCCGTCTCCCCTCCCCAGAAAACCCCTAAAACCTTTTGAAAAGGGAAAAACGCTTTTAACTTCAGGAATTTTGTTTCACCCCATAACAGTATGATAGACAGTTACAATGACCTAGACCATCAAAGAGTCCAAAAATATCCCATGACTCACAGATTTAAACCACCCCTTGTAAAACTCCCCACTCTCGGAGAAGTACTGGACATTCCCAAGTGAACATGAGCATACATAATCTTGGGGTTTGGGGACATGGGGTACCACTTATAGGACCAAGAAGGAGGAAAAAACTTCAACAGGACTGTGATTGCTACTCCCAAGAAGACTACCATTGTTACTTCGACAACAGGTTTCCTTCCCTTCTGCCTTGCACCCAGGGGGATCCCGCCAAGCTCAGCATGCGAGCTAATGAGAATTGTGCTGTTCTGGTCCCAGGGTGCTGGGTTATACTCTGCTGTTGTGAGTTAAAACCAGATTTTCTTTGTCTCATTATATGTATTGTAATCTTTTTAGTAAATTTTAACTTTGACTTGTAATCTCTCTTAAACTGAATTCATTTCTCCCACCAGCACTTTTAAACCAGAACAGAACCTAAACTGAAAGAGTTTCTGCATGTCAGAACTTATAAAATTATTTGTGTTAAACTATTATAGTTGTAACGTATTAGGTAACAATATAAATTATTAATTTATTGTTATATTATTAATATAACTATTGTAATTAATGTAATTGTTATTCTCAGAGCTGCAAGTTACTAGTCTGTCATACAGGTTACCTACAGATACATACAATAGGTTAGATCTAGGTACATATGCCCCAAAGCCTCTTCTTCCATTTCATTGTAAGATGAAAAAAGTCTGTTAATATGGCAGTATATTCTACTACAGAAATCCAAAACAGACATCATATTTCTTGTTTTTGGGTTAAGAGGATGTATAATGTGGAGTTTTATCTGTCAAGAGTGGCAAAGGAAGAAATTGTATCTGAGGGAGAACCTGTATTTTTTTAATACTTATTAAGTTTTGTTCTTATCCTTCTCATATGAGTTAAGTGAAAAAGTGGGGAATTAAAGAAGTATCAGCTCAAGATGATTATAATTGCAGTAGTAACTAATTTCTAGTATAAAAACCTGAACCAAATCAGGACGCAGTAAAGAAGTAAAGTACACACTATACTGCATCTTGAGATGCCCTATCATCTTGGGATGTAAAGACTCACAGCTTTTAAACAACAAAAAATATAGCTTTGTTTGAAGTAAGTCTTGCAGGTGAACCACAAGGTAGTCAAACAATAAAATAGTAGGTATAAGGTAAAATAGTTTCAAAAAACCCTATACTATTTAATCAAAGAAAACATTACTAGCTGCATATACGTTCACCTGAAACTGTTCAGAGGTGATTTGCCTTCATTTTTTAAGGTATTTCTCATCTCTTTTTGTGTCATTTGGAGACATATGAACACATCACATTTTGTAATTTTTTTTTTTTTAGCATTTTACAGAGGAAATCACTGTAATGCACAAGCTGTCACACAGATTCTGTTTCATGTTCTATTAAAAAAAGTATGTAAAAAAAGGTAAGATGGTTGTATGTATAAGTATGCATACGATCCATGAAATTTCATGTAGAAAATATTACTGTACATATAATATAATATATCTCTGAACACCACTTTATTTTGGTATGGAGTAGTACGAAGCGGTATGATTTGCATGTCAGACTAAAATACACAAAGAAATAGTTATACAGAGATTATACAAAATGTGATTAATACTAAAAAACTTTATACCATGTGTCCTGGTTTAGGACCAAAAGGGGGCATAATAGTGACAAGAGAACCCAATAGAAAACGAAGAAACCAACAAGCTTTATTCTACACACACACAAAAAATGACAACAAAAATGCAAAGATAGACAAATTAAACTCTTCTGAGGCCGGCAGCTGGTGTGAGGGAGGAAGCTAGGATGGCGTTGGGTCCTCACCAGGGTTTCCTGAAAAACACCAGAAAAATTAAAGGAACCCAGGGAAACCCCCCCATCCTTCCAGCGAAGAAATACCACAGCTGATGGGACGATGTGGTCTTCAGCCCTTGTTGCTGCTGCTGGAGCTGCAATGCCGCCCGCGTTGCTGAAAAAAAACGCCACGCCAAGACAAGCAGGGATGTTACTCCAACAACCGATGAATCCTGAAAGAGAAAGATGGCCCCCAGGATCACACTTTTATGGGGAGCCAAACCTGCATGATCTTGAAGTCCCTCCCAGGTGCAGGTCTCCTCCGGATTGGGTAACGGGCGCCCAGGAACCACCCCCTGCGAGATATTGCCATGGAGCAACATGGAGGTGCTCCGACACGTGGCCAGGGCCCGAGGGAGAATGGGCGCCACACACATGGGAAACCCACTCTGCATGCGCACAGTGCCAGGAACAGCCAAGCCAAGCCTGCTGGTATTCAGTGGTGATCTGCTGCCAGCAGGATCCGGGGTGGCTCTGTGCCTGCTGCACTGCTGCCATGCCAACCAGCAGGGGAGGCGACAGGCGCTCCCACTGCCCACAGCAGCCATGGGGCAAACGTTGGCAGTGGCACCCCCTTCTCTGCCACCACCCAGGGCGGCACCGTGGCCGCAGCAGCCATGGGCAAACTAGCAGGGGATGGCTCTGGGTCACCGCCGCCGCCAGGCAGAGAATCGGCACAGGAAAAGGGGAGGCGGCCGCTGCCTCTGCTGGCCCACGGGGGGCACCCCCGCCCGGCATGGAGCAGCGTGGGGAAAGAGGGAGGTGGCAGCTGCCTCCGCCGGTCCGTGGGGGCGGAACGGGGGCACACCCCCCACTTCAACACTGGCATCTGCGAGACGGGACGGTCCCCGTGCTGCAGCCACCGCCGTTGCCAGGCTAGCCTGTCTCCATAAACATACAAAAGGCAAGGTTTAAAACACCCCATCCCCCCTTCACAAAAAAAAGAAGAAAAAAAACGGATAAAGGGAAAATGGTTTTAACTTCAGGAACTTGGTTTTCACCCCATAACACCATTGAAAATCATTATCCTATGCATCAAAAACTAAGGGAAGAGTAAGAGACCTATTGGGCACTGGGATTGTATACTTTTCATGGTGATATGACATTTGTATCATTTCTCCTGAATGAGCATTTTCTGGTATCTAATGAAGGGTGATTGCACACTAAGTCTTTAGTACAATTTAGCTTAAAAAGTCAGTCGACGAGAAGAAACAAATGTATCGGAAATTAGCCTCCTACAAGCTCAGAAGTCTTCCAATAACTCAGAGAACTATTATAAAAAGTAACAGTTTATTTAATTGATCCTCATAAAAAATATTTTCATATTTCTATTGTTTATGTCATTGCAACATCTAGAAGGTCTCCAGTTCATTGGCTCTCAGAAACCAAGTTCTCACACATATATCATTCTGGTCCAATAAACATCTGATTTTATTTGAATTCTGAGGTTAAGTTCCAAAGGGAATTAATGACCAGAAGAATGAACTATATTCTTTCCCTTGACAGAGGCACAACTTTGTTTACAGAGCATTAACATGTTAAGAGATCTTGAATATTTGTCTCAGTCTACTTTGCCAGACAGAACCATTAGTTATGAAAAACTTTAATGATATTCCAACAACTGAGATAAAGTAGGGAGGTGGCACCTATATCATTTGTCAATCTGGTTCCATAATTTTGAAGAAAACTTATTGCAGAAGTAAATACAAGACTTTGAAGGGAGTGGAAAAAACCCAACTACGAAACACAATTGGCAGGAGATATTATTAGGGTATTCATTCTTTAATGACTGAAAAAAATATTCAATTATTTTGCAGCCCGGGAGACATATTCAGGCTGATAATACTACTATGCCAATTTATTATTCAAGTTGAATTTCTTTGTTAAATATATAGTAGTAATAAAATAGTTATATAAAAGCTAGTTAAGTCACTGTTATAGTTACTACCTATTACTTGTTGCTAACCATTGCTTTCATCTGTCCTGAAGAATGTTAGGTTAACATCCAGAATAGACAGGTTGATTTTAAACTGGTATTAATGATCATGTTTAATGATAAAAAGATGATATTTAAACCTTGTTTATATTATTAAAAAACATCAAAAAGACCTCCTACCCAGGCAAAACTTGATTTAATTAAGTCAAAGAGAATTTTTTTTATTGTGACATAATTTATCAAAAGTCATCAAGACTCTATCTGTGGAAATAGGAACTTTTTCACTAGGACAAGCAAGAATTTTTTCATTCTGTTATGTTGAACTTCCACCTGAACATGAGGAAGAACTTCTTTACTGTGTGGGTGACTGAGCACTAGAACAGATTGCCCAGAGAAGTTGTGGAAGATATTCAAGACCAGTCTGGACACAATTCTGTACCATGTGCTCTGGGATGACCTTACCTGAGCAGGGAGGTTGAACGAGATGACTCACTGTGGTCCCTTACAACCTTATGTATCCTGTGAGCCTGTGGAGGTTTTGGTGTTTTGGTGGGTGTTTTTGTTTTGTTTTGCTAGGGGGTTTTTGTTTTTTATTTTATTTTAATTATGACATTACTCCATTAAACTGTCAATATATTCAATTTCATGATCTCTTCATTTAAATTTTTGTTACTTGGACTCCTGCTCCCTAAAATTCTAATATTGTAAATCTTAATAACCATCTGATTATTTTTGTTCTCTAAAANAAAAAGACCTCCTACCCAGGCAAAACTTGATTTAATTAAGTCAAAGAGAATTTTTTTTATTGTGACATAATTTATCAAAAGTCATCAAGACTCTATCTGTGGAAATAGGAACTTTTTCACTAGGACAAGCAAGAATTTTTTCATTCTGTTATGTTGAACTTCCACCTGAACATGAGGAAGAACTTCTTTACTGTGTGGGTGACTGAGCACTAGAACAGATTGCCCAGAGAAGTTGTGGAAGATATTCAAGACCAGTCTGGACACAATTCTGTACCATGTGCTCTGGGATGACCTTACCTGAGCAGGGAGGTTGAACGAGATGACTCACTGTGGTCCCTTACAACCTTATGTATCCTGTGAGTCTGTGGAGGTTTTGGTGTTTTGGTGGGTGTTTTTGTTTTGTTTTGCTAGGGGTTTTTTTGTTTTTTATTTTATTTTAATTATGACATTACTCCATTAAACTGTCAATATATTCAATTTCATGATCTCTTCATTTAAATTTTTGTTACTTGGACTCCTGCTCCCTAAAATTCTAATATTGTAAATCTTAATAACCATCTGATTATTTTTGTTCTCTAAAAGTACTTACATAATCACCGAGAATGGAGAATACTCCATTGCTTACACAGTTACCATCTTCTGCATCTGTGGTATGTGGTTGTTTATTCTACTTGGACAAGTCATTGGTTTCTGTATTTGAAGCTGCCTGGAAAGGCAGTCAGTGCTGTCAGTACTCAGATTCTTTTTCAAGCTATCAGTGCACTCTAGGCTATTTAATGTTCCTTGAGGGACAAATTCAAAAATTTAGAGAAAAAAATAGGCTATAAATAAGTAAGTTATTAATATGTTTAATAATGCGAAAACTCTTGGTCTGTAACCAAAGGGGAAAATGTTTACATTGTTACTGACACATTTTCTTCTTTCATTCTTCCTAGAAACTTGTAATATCTTCACTAACAAAGATTACAATAAATTTCAGTATTAGGTATGAAAAACTGAATTTCTTAACTTGCTTCTGACGGAAACTAGGGGGCTACACAGAGTAGCTAATTCCTTATCTAACTTATCTTGGAAAGGTGTTGTGAAACTCTTTAATTGTCTTGTTAATCTTGTACATTTGGAAGACATATTAAATGCTGCTGTTTAACAAGTACATTTCTCTACAGTTTTAGATATAGCGCACAACAGTAAAATTGTATATATTAATTTGGAGAAATGTTTTTCAAGAAACATTGCAATTATATAGGTGTTTGTCTTTTCTTTTCCAAAGCAACTGTTTGCAAGAATATGATACCTTGTATTTTATATCTCCACGATCTACACGTTGATTGTTTGAATCATTAACCATTAACGTTTCAGTCTCTCACACCACTGAGAGCTAAAGATTGTTGAAAAGTAACTACTGGAAAGCAGAGGAAGGAACATCAATAAATAGAAGAAATCCTGTGATTTTTTTTTTCTGACATTGAATCTCCAAAATTAAGTACATGATATAATTATCTCAAACCATTTAAAATACAATTTTAAAAGGTTTTTTAATTCAAATTTTGATATTTTACTAGCTAATCAAATACATTACAGTGTTCAGTATTTCTAGCTTTGAATAAACCTAATCTAAAGTGTGTTTAAAAAAAAGTGTGTTTTCAGATATTTCTAAGTGTCTGTGGCAAGGGATTTGATTAAAAGTGTTTAAGTAACAAAAAGTGTTTAAGTAACAAAATTAATGCAATAACTTATGCAATAAGCTGAAAACCAGAAATATACAGCAAATAACCAGGGCAGAGATGACAGAAAGAGGACTTTCAGGTGCAAGTGTCTTTCAAATAAATGTTGATATTCATTTAAATTTAATAGAGATATAACTTTAAAAGAAATAGATACCTCAGTTCAGTAACAGGCACTTGCAAGACCACATGTGAAACCTGCATCCAGTTTTGGATTCCTTGTACAGGGGATAAAATGCACTGGAGTGATTCCAGTAAAGGGCCACAAGAGTGAGAAAAAGTTCGGATTTATGAAGAGAAAATGTAAGTGTGATTTAATTGCTATCTACATCTACTTTGAAGGAAGACATTGTGAGTTTACCTAAATTAATGACCAGATGCCCACCCAGCCACTCTCTCACTCCCCCTTTACAACAGATCAGAGAGAAAAAAGGATGAAAAGGCTCATGGGATGAGATAAAGACAGGGACGTCTCTTACCAATTACTATCAAAGGGGTAAAAGAAAACTAAATAATTGAAAAATAAAAGAGATTTTGAGTAGTGTGAAACAAAAGTTCACACATCACCTTTTCTTACTCCCTCCTCCCTCTTTTTTTCCCAGGCTCACTTTCACTTCTTCATGCCTTACTCCACTAGCTCTTCCCCTCTGTTGTGAATGAGTGGTTTAAGTTGTTTAAAGCACCACTCTCAAAGTTTTTAGCAAAATCAGGTTTAATATAAATTTACTACTACTCCTTCCAAGCAGCTCAGGGGAATGGGGAATGAGGGGCTGTGGTAAGTCCATGACAGCTCCCCTCTTCCTCTCCTTCCTTCTCACCCTCTTTACCAGATTCAGCCTGGGGCCTTTCCATGGCATGCAATCCTTCAAGATAAGGTTGCTCCAGAGTGTGCTCTCCACAGGCTGCAGCTTCCTTCAGGACATGTTCACCTGCCCCATCGTGATCTCTCCCAGGGCCAGAGTGTCATCCCTTCCAGGAACCTGGAGACCCTTCTGCCCTCCTCTTGCTCTCTCCTCACTCAGCCCTGCCTGCAGGGCAGCATTTTGCCTTCTCCCCAGGGCTCTCTCCCACCCACCCATGGCTGGAGATGCTGGAACAGCTGTGTCCTGGTAGGGCAGCCCTGGATGCTCCACAGAGGGGCTGCTGACCACTGTAGTGAATCAAAGATCAAGAAATCAAACCCAACAACAGAGTTGCGAGATGGAACATTCTGTTTATTAACGACATTGGGAGTCATTGGGAATTAATCACCATAAGTAGCTCAAGGGAACAATTTCAAAACAGGGTATTTATACAATTTTGAACAAAGAACTCAGCAACTCCCAATCTACACACCTCCCCCCTCTCCCCCTGCCACCTCCCCCATCATCCAGGTGTTCTCAAATTTCTCCTAGTATTTCATTCATGAAGCAATGTTGCCATTTCACGTCTTCTTTCAACCATGAATTAGGTCTGAGGTCTTGTTTACTCTGCCATCATAGTCATCGCCCAAACTTTTGCTGGCCTTTCCATGTTGGCAAACCCTCAAAATATACACATCTCAGTTTCCTTAACCTTTGACTCCCTACCTTATTAACTACCTCCTAAGACATAACATTTATCTTTTTAGTTAAAGATCATCTACCCTATTCCTTACCCAAAACAATTCCCTACTGAATTAGCGTTATTAGTGAATCCTTTTCTACTGATTGAGTATTCTAGGGTGCATAGGTCTGCAGGTGCATAGCTCAGCTCTCTTCTAATCTTCTAAATCTCTATTTATCTCCAAGTCAAGCATGAACCCAGGAAAAAACATGTAAAGCTACAAAGTCCAGCAGACCCCAACTGAGCCTCAGCAAAATCTCATGGTCCTAACTTTAAGATTCTTTGATTATATAAGACATAGTTGCTAAATACTCAAAAATCATATTCAAAAATCACTATCTTTATATCAGTAGCAACACCTTGTGAATTAACCCATCTCTGAATTCTCTATCCCTTAAAGCCCTATGCCTTAGGCACTGCAAAACATGATGTTGGACTTGCTGTGAGCACAGATTGGACTGATAAACCCCCTAGATGTCTTGCAAACAAACAAATTTCAGGTCAACAAATTTATTTACAGGTTATACAGACCAATTCTGAAATGCCTGCTTGGGGCAGTTAGTAAGGTTAAAAATTATTATATGAAGTAAATCACTGGATGGTAAGCATACTTCCAACCTCTGGCAAATTCAGAGTTTGGTAATAATGACAAGTCCCACTGAGGTTTCTAAGAATCAAAAATTCTCTTGTTTGTAGATGTAAAACTTAGAGTATCAGTAAGAAACATACATGATACATTCTACATCAAAAAGTTTATTTTTGTGTAAAGTGGAGTATTAAAAAATTATAATAAATGCTTTACTGGTTTCAAGATCAGTGACATTTCAAGAAACTTAAAGGCTTAGCAGTCCTATAGGAGAGAGCTTTAGCTTCTTCATAGTCCAGATATATTTGAGATTCCTTATGAACTTTTGACTCAAATTGCTTCAGCACAACTTTTCATTTTTTCCCAGCAGCTTGAGGGTAATGGCCATCAATTCATCCTATGGCCTCAAACACAGTCTCCCTGCTGACATACATCTTTCTGTATGAATGTTTCATTTAGGTGCTTCTGTCTAAACTATAAGCTATTATACTATTTTCTGGAAAAATTATACAGAGACCAAATGCAATACCTTTTTCTGTTCATGGGGGGAAAAAAAAAACCCTTTATAATGAAGACGTTCTGTATTTTATGTTTCATTTGTAGCCTGGAAAAAAAAAAAAGAAAACGAACCCCCCAAAACAACCCCCCAAAAGACTCAACAACAATCCACAAGCACTCCACAACAAAAATTAAATTGAAATTCAAGAAACACATCTTAACTGGTGCTATGAGTTAGATTTCTTTTTGATGCATTTTCTCATTACTACCACAAAACTCTGGCAAACTGAGAAAGGGAAAATGGTGACTCACTAAAACTGGCCAGGATGAAACCTCTCAGAGGGAGGTTCTGTTGTTACTAGCTCAGACTCTAACAGCCTAGCCTGAATCTTAAACACACAAAGAGTGTGATTAACTCTAGGCAGAGGACAGCAGCAGCACCTCTCCCTTTTTCCCCACACAGCCTGGGCAGGAGAGCTTGCCCTGCACCTCTGCCCCACGGAAAGTTTATTTTCTAGTGGGTAGGGTACTCCAGAGCACTCCCTCACCAGTTTGGGCAACTGAGGGAAGCAGACAGCGCATGGGAGCCCTGGTTGCTTGCTTGGTCCTGGATCACAGCTTCTACCGCTTCTTTCACTTGGTGAAGACTCACTGTGAGGAAGTCTAGCTACTGCCGCCTCCAGTACTGTGTTCCTGCTGCCGACTACCTGTGCTAGCAGCGCCATCGGGGCACTCCCGGCACCCAAAGGGGGAACTCCCAACCACGTCTCTCACTCAGCGAACAGTGTGAAGAGGATTCCGTGTTCGTCTATGCCAGTTTCATGTGTCCGGCCCCATCAGCTCTGCCACGTGGCCCTGTGTTCAACTCTTGTCATCGCTGCACGGCCTGCCCAGACACTGCTGTGGTATTCCTGCTGGTGACTCCCTGTGCTAATGGCACTCCCGGAGTGGCACTCCCAGAGTCCCTGGACACGCTTGCTGGGGTTTTCTGTTGAACAGGCTCTGCCTCTGCCCGCCCTCATGAAATTTGCAGCCACTCCTAGGCGGGATGGAGCCGCTTCCTTTCCCCTTGTGCCGATGTCAGCTCCTCTATCCAGGAGAAGCTCCCAGCTCACCACTAGGCTCGTCGCAGACTGCCCCCACCAATGGCCTGCAGTGAAGCTGGCTCTCCCTGGCTCCGTGCCCAGCATGGTACTGCCCTGTGTCCCTGCCCTCGTTGCTGCCTCATAATGTTCCTAGCACTGCCATCAGGGAGCCCGACAATGCCTTCTGCCGCTCCCCAGCTGTACTACACAGAGAGAGAGGGTAATATTTTGTCTGGGTGATTTCTTCCCTGTCATTCTTGTGTTATTGTCTGGTTTATTTTGCTCTATATTTTTAGGAAATAATTATTACTTCATTTTTATACATTTGTTTAAGATCTTCTTGATTTCGAATTTAAATAATAAATTATAGGGGGGGGGGGTTCTACTTCAGTAGACCCCACTCTCTGGAATACATTGTCTTCTAAGCCAAGTCAAGTGGTTAAATGGTTAGAAAAGGTAACTAGTAGCTAGACAAGATAACATGGCAACTGTGATTATGCCATGTAAAGGAAGCCTTAAAATTTCTTAAATTTCTTAAAGTTACTGCATAAAAATAACAAACTTAATGTGCAATGTCACAATCTAATCTGTTCAACCTTCAAAACCAAATAGAAAACAGATTTTATATCAAACAACTCATTTCACATGTGAAAGAAAAAATAAAAAACTACCTGTCCCATAAATACCAAAATGTATAAGAAATAAGAAGACTAAACTATACAAATCTCAATGGCTCTGACAGTTTAGGCAGTATTTAGCTTCTGAACAATGCTCACAATTAAGATGCAAGTTGGATTTGCAAAGGTAATCAAATTAGAAAGATGGGAATTAATTAAGTTCTGGCAATGAGAATCCAGAATTTTCTCATGATAAGGCCGGCAAGACTTTACTTAATCAAATGTCACAGTGACATTGGTAATATTGATCTTGTTGCCCAAGTACTTTATGGAATGTTTTTTAAAGGAGAAAAGTTAAAGGATCAAACCAGTTTAAAATGTTAAGAGAGGAAATTAACTGAACATTGAAGGAACTTACACATGTCAGCTTCTAATAGTTATTAAGTATTCTAGTGACATTTTAGTTTTAGAGAATTGCAAAGTCTAATTTCTATCTTCCTAAGTTGTCATCCCCCTCACAAAGATATTAAAAGTCTTCATTAGCAAGTTAGTTCTTCTGCTGTAAGCATGAAGATATTAGCTTCTTCCCCCTTTTTAAATGCTTTTCTCCCTCTAAAGTCATGGTTAATCCATAGCATCCATCTCAATATTTCCCTCATGTTTTCCTTCTTATTATAGGTTTTTCCTTCCCACTTCTTTTAAATCTCAACCCTTCCTCACCCCATTCAGTGAAAACATTAAAATTTTCTCACTCCTTTTTTCATCCTTTTTCTACCTCACATCTGAGTTTTCACAGTTCTGGAAAAAAAAAAAAAATTTACCAACTTCCTTTTGACTCACCTCCTAGATACTTTCAATTCTCTCTTGTTCCATTTCTGTTGCATCTGATTAGGCTGCTTTTGGTTTCAGTCCATGTTTCACCCTTAACAGCCCAGCAAATTCAATTCTCAGTAGTCTGACTCCTTTCCTCATGTTTCACAGGCTGAAGTTGAAAACAGTTTCAAACTGCTATTGGTTTCCCTAGTTTTATAGTGATGATTTTCCAGTCAAAACCAGATTTTTTTCACCCTAAGGTCCTCTAATTAAATTAATGACACTTTTATGATGAAACTGTTCAAACTGTTAGTACTTCTGTGTAACAGGCAATACATATTCAGACAATTCCCATGCTTCTACCTATTTGGTTTAGGATTTTTCATATTTATCCAGTGCTGACTGACAATGTACAATACACATAGCTGAAATATTTTTGTCCAAAATTATCTATAGGCCCACTTGCAGTTCTGCCAACATTAAGGCTTAGACACTACCTTTGCTGAAATGCTCATTAGTGTTTTCCTCTTTTAAGACAGATGAGATGAATCCTCATCATTTAATTAAAAAAAAAGTTTACTTTTTAGTCCACTTGTAATCAGAGGTCCTGGCTAGGAGCAAAAAACTTTTCAGTTGAGTTTTGAAATAAGTTGAAGGTGAGACAGAGAAAACTGTTAGGCAGCAGGAAATGTAAAACAGTAGGCTCTTTTACTAATGACACAATGTAAGAGACCAGTACTGAGTGAATCTCTGTAAACTGTTGTGGCGGATGTGGTTCACAATTGCATTAAATTAATCAAGTGTTTTGTAATTAAGTTTATATAAAATGTTTTTACAGAAAACAGTATGGCAGCAACCCACTGATTTAGTAATGGTTTCTAAAAATATAAACAACTTCTCTATACTCTTGACAATGTATTTTAGAACTCTTAATGAACCTTAATAAATTAGGTGTGTTCATCTACTATTATGACAAATGTTTTTACCTAGGATTTAGGATTTTTTTTAAAAAATTTTAAAAAAAAAACCCCTCCCATTTTTTTGATAAAAAAATTAATTTTTTTTTTTTTTTTTGCAATGGACCTAATGCAGAGACCAGAAAGTTAAAAGAAACAAATACTTTTCGGTTTGGTTTTACAGTGGACAGCTTTACTTTGATCAGAATTTTGCTCTAATTCCTTCCCTTTCCATCAAAAATTAATTAAAAAAAAATTCAGTTGAAAAAATAAAAGGCAATAACTGTTTTATAAATTACCATAAATGGAAAAAATATTTCCATACTCTATTTTACTATATATGCTTTTGTACATTTTTTTTTGAAAATATATTCTAGATATATGACAGCCTTCCACAAACTAAGAATACTTGGATTGGTGCATGGCATTGGAAAGCATGTTATGTCTGTATCTCCTTGCTATGATGATCAAAATAATAATTCTAAATTATGAGAAATTGCTGCAGTATGTAATGGTGTGGGTTAAAACCACAGAGGAAGACAAAGAAAAAATAACTCTCCTATGCCTACATTTTGGCTGGGAGGAGTAGCCAGGTTACCAAGGGGTTTTTTTCCCATCAGCCCGGGAGACCCAGAAGGAATGCTGGGAAGGGGGGCTGGACTACAACTCGGCCTGGGAGAACATGTTGTCTCTCTCTTTTCCCCGGGAACTCTAAGCTNCCCCATATATCTACCCTTTAATAAATTGCTGCCTTCCCTATCCGTCTCTTGTCCATTGATAAAACCTAATATCGTCCAAAACCAGGACAAGTATTATGAATTACATTTTTTAAGGGTAATAGCTGAAAAGCCACAAGTTATCTGCTAAAATATTTACTGGTGACCCATGAAGATATATCCAAAGATTTCGCTAATGAGCCAATATGGGTGTTTTTGAGGAATTAATGCATTAAGACATGAAATGGACTCTAATATAAGCAATGTAGCCAGTCACCTGAGGCAACAGGATAACCTTACACTGGTGCTTACTTTGTTGAGGCTATGTCCCTGGAAACATACAGTGTTTGCAGCTCTTGTCTGCACTGAAGGATAAGTTGTTTTGGTCATCACCAGTCATGAGCAGAGGTGGTAATTTCTAAGGTTAGTACTTTACATGTTCATAGAAATAGGAATTCCTATCCCTCTCCATTCTTCTCCATGATTTCTTGATAATAAGACTCTGGCACAGAAACCCTGCAGAATGATATTCAATTTTAGCCACACTGTCAAGCAGCCTTTGTTCACCCCACCTCTGAAGCATTCATCTCTCGTTTTGTACAAAGACTGATTCAAACATAACATTAAAGCCTTCGTTTCTTAATTCTGCTTTTATTTTTATAATTGCCTGTCATAATCGTTACCATAACAGCTACTATTTCTTACAATAGTAACAGAGAAAGGAAGCAAAAAGTGGAAAATTCTTTTTAAAAACAGTTTCTGAATTTCAAGCAAATTATACTAGCTTCACAACCTAGGAGAGGCACTCCTCTGCAAGGCAAGCTTACAGTCTGATTATGAGCTTTAAGGAGTTCATGGTGTCAGAAAGATCCTCCTAAGAAGTGTCTTTGATAGAAACATTTACTATTTATCACTGAAAGGGAACTTACTAATAGCACTGTGACAATGTAATAAATATTCAGTTCTGCATGTGACTAAGAGAATTCAAGAATAACATGTCATATTTTAGCCATATCCCTAAAATGATTTTGTTCTTATACTATCAGTATTCCTCTGTTCTATATAATTAAAAAAAAAAAAAATTGAAATATCTTCACTGAATTAATTTTGTAGTCACCAGGTGGGAAATAAAATCCTGCTTAGCAAGAAAAACTTCCCTTTGGAATAGACCTGAGTGTAAGAAACATAACAAAAGCAACTGCAGAGGGGAAAAAAAAAGAAAGAAATTAAAACCTATTACTGTTGCAATACAATGATAAAAGTTAAAGTCTTCTAAATACAATATGTATTACTTAATCATTAAAAAAAACTTTACAGAAGTTTTTCAAAGAAAATACATACTTATATATTTATAAGGAAAATAACTTTTTTTTTTAGTTAGCCAAAAAGGGTATATTCAAAAATATCTGATACAATGGACTGTAACAGGAGACAATCTACTAGAAAACTTTTCTTTTAGAAATACAACATTTTCTAGTTTATTTGCTATTTATTTTAGGTGTTTTGATTTTTCTTCCCCAATTTAAATCTTTAACTCGTGAATTAGAGGATATTATCTAATTTTCTATTTCAATATAAAAGCTTTTCAAAATCACATTCTTTTTTCTCAGTTGTTGCTCCATCACACTGATCCACACCACATGCTCTTCCAGCATCACCAGCTTTACCTTTTTTTCTCATTTTTCTACAGTAATTTCTCAATGCTTTACTCCATCTGTTTGTGACCTCTCCAATTCAAATAAGGCAAATATCATTCCTTTTCTTCAACTTCCCCAGTAATAGTAGCCACTGTACTCACTTGCATTTCTACCTGTATGCCATGTGCTCATCTTTGAGTTCTTTTCAGTAAGGTATCTTCACATGAATGTACAAAGTCTGTGTTGGAAGCACCTTTCTATCTATACTTAGCATGAGTGTAGAGTAGTATGAGTATCTAACTTAGTATGAGTATCTAACTCTTATGCATGTAAAGAACATTGTCTTTCTTATTTTGAAATAGGGAATACTTATAAAAATACTTAAATGGGTAAAAAACTCAATATTTTCTTCTAATAATCTCTAAATACTAAGCACATAAAGGGCACATATATTCCATGTAACATATACTGTAGAAAGTTCATATCCACCTTGCCTCAAAGTACTTGTGCCCAACCCACTGGGGATGGAATGTGCTCGAGTACACTATTTACCTGACTTTGTTTCCGTAGGGAATTAGAGCATAGGAACACAACCTTTGAAGACTATGAATAACTAGTCAAGAATTTGTGTGCAAGATCAAGAGGTCAGTACACTCCTGAGTAAACGTCTAATGTCTTCAGTCAACTACAGGAAAGAAGAGATGAAAAATGCTTTGAAAAATATTTTTTCATTGCTTGCTCTTACAGATTAAAAAAAACCTCCATAAGTCTCTCCTTGAAATTTTCAAGGTGTATGTCTTAATATTAATATAACCTCAATGAACTCGAGCCCATCACAACTTTCTTAAGCTGATGTTTTTTATTAAAAAAATTATGTAAAGCAAGAAGTGCAGAAAGGGTTTAACAATTGTTGACATAATTATTTGTAAATAAAATTTTAAATAAAAAGAGTGATTAAAAATATTTCAAATTCATACACTTTATGGATAGAAGCTTGTTAAAACAAGTCTCTATTTAGTGTTTCCTTACAGAAACACCACACTTGGTGCTGTCAAATTTTTTATTCTATGAAGTACCCCGTACTGATAAAAGAAAGCTAAATACAAAGCTAACAAGTAGGTCTTTTATATCAAGCCTTACAAAATTATTAAATCTCAAGTAGGAGTTAATATCCGTTCCTGATTACATACAGAAGTAAACCCTTGAAATCCTACTTATAAGATTCTTGATTTTCATTTCCAGTACACACATACATGTACATATATAGAAGTATTTATCTAACTTGCACGTGAATACCTGTATTTCACATGACAGCATAGATTTTAAGACATGTCTGATATGTCCAAACTATACTTTCAAATTATAGCTGTAAGTTTCTTTCATCTGTATATCAGACAGTGATCTGATACACAGTTGAAAGAAACTTACAGTTATAATTTGAAATATGAATACAACATTTGCTCCAGCTTTCTTTCCTCTGTACATTATGGACTTAAAATGTTTGCAAGAAAATTGTCCTTACCCCCATAAAATCCTCTTGTGTTGCAGGACAGTCACTCAAAAAGTTCCAAGTGGAAAGACAAGTCAATAATAAAACAGAAGTATTTAATTTACCAAAAGACTACTATACTACTATAGCCTGCAAAACAAAGCTTTCAAGAGCTAGAAATTGCTGTGTCAACACTATCCACATTCAGTTACATTTCTTACAAACTCTTTTTAAGTGATAAAATTAAATTCTCTACACAAAATCTACTTCTTTTCATGGATAGATAATACACTGAACAGAAACAAGAAATTAAGTTTCAGTTATGTCCTTCTTCAACACTGGTCATTCAGTCCCTTCATAAACAGTAATTTTTAAAATTTTGTTTTAATTGAGTGTCTGCACTACTTCCTCTGCAGCAGAAACAAAAAGGAGCCATTTCTTAAAGGCATCATTCATGTGTCTTCTTGTCTTAGTCCTTCTGCATTCTATAGCTTCTTTGATAAATAAAGGCACTTGTGCTTAACTGAATAAAGGGTACAATTGGAATTACTTTGGGTTCTAACGGTGCAGCTTAAACAGTCACTTGTATTAACATGCCAAATAACACATGAATCAGGCTACAAAGTGTTCCACAGTAGACAAATGCATTCAGATAATGCAAGCTGATTAATAAGACATGGTTTATTCTTGCAGCATTCAAATGACACCCTGGAGATCCATTACCACCTGGCCTGCTGTCTTTTCCCTGAAAAATGAGGAATACCTGTTTATTTACTAGGTGTTTATAGCTTGGGAAAGACAATATGTTGCTACTGTTGAGAGAACAGACCAGTGGTTAGTACTGTCTTCCTGGACTCTGGCTGTACCACTGAACTTTTACGGTGTCCTGACAATTCCTCCCGTTGCACCTCTTTCTCTGTTGCACGAATGAGAGGAATACAGGTTGCTCCTAATGACAAGGAAAAGGAGATGGCAAGTGCTCCCTCCAGTTAGGTAGATTAAAAAAAATGAAGAAAAAAGCAGTAGGAGCACAGATCTAGCCTCAGCAATTGTGAGCTTCATACTACACTAGTGCGTTGACCTTGTATGCTTAAGAGATAACAGCATACAGTAATACAAACAAACATGAATCATTATCATAGTATCTGAAGGGACGAGAATCTTATATTTGAAGCAATGGAGTCTAAGATGACAAACAAACAAAAAGAAAAATTAGTGCAACAGTACAAAATGTTTCTTAAAGTTGCTTAATGTTTGGTTTTCAACTTAAGAGTACAATGTATTACTAAATAAACACATTAAATATGGAGAGTTAAGTACTTCCCCTTCTGCATCGGATATTACAAAACTCTGTGAATTTAAAGAAAAATATAAAAAAACATGTCACTCACACATTTCAAATCTTGAGGGTTTTTTTTTTTCATGTTTAATTCCTTTATTTCTAGCTCATTTTCCATTGTAAATTTCTAGCCTAATCTTTCATTAATATAATTTTGGAGGATC
>VYZS01088214.1:22621-47394 GCA_013400695.1 Neodrepanis coruscans | reverse complement strand
GGCTGTGTGAAAGCAGTAGTAGGAAAATTTTGGCTGGCACAACATATAGATACACAAGAGAAAAAACTCAGCCAACAGTGTGATCACAGGACAGGAACCAGCTGCCTGGATTTTGCCTTCTGAAAAACAAACAAGGAAAAGCATGGGGAGAGCTCCTCTGTGACTCAGAGTATTTGGGTTATAACAAAGCACAGTTAAATGGTCAACAAACATGATTTGCACATGTGAGAAAAAGTCCGTATTAAACTATCTAAACATGTATTGAAATATCTTTACCACCACCCATTGCAATTATTTATGCCTTTAATGTGGCCTGGTCCTGAGTAGGGAAACAGGTCTGCAGAGAGGCTTTTCTAAGAACCCATCCAGGAGAAGAGTGACATGGTAACCTTGGGAGTGTTTGCGTTTAGGAGATGGGATGTGATGGTAGGTTCAGCAGTACCTTCAGTGTTTGTTTCTATTTTGTCATTCAAAGGATTTTGTATAAAGTAGAGGTTTTCAATAAATACATAGAAATTCCAAATATTTCGATCATAAAATTTTACATACTGATACAGGTTAGCTAATGACATAATCTTTATGAAAATATTTTCTAAGAATTGTCAGAAATTAATGTTTCAGAAGAAAAGCATCTGTCACATTGACAGATACGCACAAATGGACCTAGATTTGCTTTCCTGACCTTGTCTACTTATCATCTTTTGTCTTAATTACAAAGGGGCAAGGTCCTCTTAAATTCTGTCCACATCAACTTCTAATTTTATCATTCTTTAAAAGTGATTAAGCTCATCCTTCAATATTAGTCAGCTGATCCTACGTATCCTGCATCTTTGAGTTTCACAGATGAATTAGAAAAATTAGAAAAGTGTAACCAGGTTATGGAATTTCCTGAATATTATGAATATTAGCTGTAGTTTTCATATAGTGTAGATGATGAATATATCTTATGAGCCAACAACGTATTAATTGCATCCTTGGCTCTATTGCTCTGTCTCAGGCAGTGATGGTTCTGTAAAATGCAAAATCCCATACTGCAGAATGCTGAATTAGAAAAGATTAACTAGAAAATGTTCACCTGTTCATTCATATATGAGATGATGTAACATCTGATATATTAATCTGGGACCTCTGATATACTAATTTGGGAACATTTTATGATATATATGATTGGTATATGCACATACATATTTGTATATTTACACACAACTGATTTATTTTATATTTTTATTTCATATAGATTCACAGAGAATTTTGCATGATGTGTATATATATAAATAAGTGAAGTGAAAAGAAAAAGAAGAGGAAGAGGAAAAAACATCTTTCCAGTATCCTAGGACATAAGCGTGATGAAAGGAGTAGCTTCTGCAGTAAGAACAGCACTATGATAGTCCATTCTTGCATACAGATAACTGTCCTTAAGCAGCACCAAGGACAATATCTCCAGGTCATTTGAAAGGTCTAACATCTTTGCTGACTTTTCAAAACACTGCTTTATTTCACCATGGATAGATGGACTTTTTTCCTACCTCCAACAAATTGCCTCTCTTTCCTGCTTCTCCATCACTTCCTAATTTGCTCTGTTTCTCATACTGAAGAAGTGAAAAAGTTTTGCATAATATAATTCGAATAACAAATAAAAAAGTTGTTTATATATTTCCTGCTTTTAAAGAAAAAATCTATTTATTTTCTGCAAGTTATTTGAAAAGATAGATGGTGATCAGGTTCTTATTAATAGACTGCTTGACTTTAATCAGTATGTAGAATAATTTCCTGATAAGAATTTAGGCCAAGTCAGGAAGAACACTCCAAGCAAAGAAACATCTGTGATAAAAGCATCAAGCAGTCTTTCTAACCATGTACCGAGTTCAAGGTCTCTGATAAGCCACCTGGCTATACCTACACACTCTGATAACCCCAAGCTGGTATTACAACGTTCAGCTGGGGAAGGTCTTGTTGCTGGGCACTGAGCTGATAGGCTTATGGCTCTCTCTGTTATAAGACACAAGAGTATTTGAATATCATGTAAGCAAAACACACAGAGAAAACTACGAGGAAGGGCATCTTAATAAGGAAGGCTGGTAGCAACCAAAAACTTAGTAAGTCAGAACCTCTGTACTTTTGCTTCTTTAAGGTTGCCCTTCACTTCTGAGAAGCTTCTGTGGCAAAAGTCAATCAACCTTCTCAGTTTCCACATTCAGTCAGTAAATACCACCAGAATCCTAGATGTCAACCCTCTATTATTTCTGTTTCTGTATTGCATTCATGAAGTCACTTGTAATCTTGAGGGTATGGTTGTTCATTTGCATTTTAATATCATTTCCTATAATTTTATCTTCCTAGGAGTTTTCCTCCACAGGAACATTATTTTTCTTCACCATAAATTATCATGCTCTAAGAATACACTCAATTTGATATGCTCAATCATACCTGTCTTTCATGCCCAGGGTCTGTTTTTCACAAATCTAGATCAATGGGATACAATCAATCCACGATCCCACCAAAAATTTAGGGGCTTATCTATACCTTGTGGCTCCTATATACAATCTGTTCAATATTAAGACCAACTTGTTTCCTCCTCTTTGCCTTTGAATTTCTGACTTTTTCTCTCTGCTCTTAGTGCTCCTGTTTCCATGTATGAACAAAGACTTACAATAACTTCTGCTGATGAACTAGATTCCTACCTGGTTTCTGGATGCAATTGTTACCCTCTTTTCCTCTGGGCTTGCGAAGGTGGCCCTTCAATGGGCTGGGACTAGCAGGGATTATCTGGGGTTCCCCTGACATTCATTGTCTCTCTGTGCTCCTTTGTGTGTGTGTGTAGAATTTTTATCAAATGAAATTTATTTTATTCTCAGCTTCTCATAAAATATATTTTATTTTCAATGTCACATAAGTTTTGGTGGTCACCCTGCAGTTAGTTGACTAGGATAAGAAGAGTCCCTCCTTAATATGTTTCAGTCCTGTTCTCCTGTTGAGGTGGCAATTTCCATAATGTAAATATTAACTGGTGAATATTCCAGAAATGTAATGGTCACTTACATTAATGACAAGTAAAAAAGAACCTATGTTACGATGTGATGGTAACACAGCATAAAGACCAGGAAGGTACCAGGTCTGAAAAGTTGCTTCAGAATTTGTCCCCTGATAGTGGGTTGCACTTTATATGGGTTATTAATGAATTTGCACATGTTATCTATCTGTCTGCTTTTCGAACTTTTACATTTCACTTAAAGTTGTGTTCTCTCAGCATCATGAATTATTAGAAAGAACTGAATAATAAATGCAGCATTCTTTTTCTATTCAAGTTATTCACCCCTACAGAGAATTTTGTGTACAGTCAGTTTTACTGTTTTCTTATGATCAGTCCATATTCCATGTATGTGTGAGTTGTGGTTGAAGTGGGAATTCAGAGTTATCAGTATAGCATGCTTAATACTGCTATTGCATTACAAATGCTCTCCATGGGAAATTCTGGTCTATCTGCTTGAAGTGTTATTATGGCATACCAGCACATTTTGATCACTTTGGATTATTTCATTTCCCTAAATATGAAAATGGAATAGAAAAGCATTTTATGAAACTGGAATACAACCCAGAAACATTAGTAGGTTTATCCAGGGACAGGTAAGGGATTTGGATTTCTTTTATTTAAGCAGAATACATTTCAACTAGTGGAATTATTCTCCTAACTTCATCTTCCAATGTTCTAAAGATTTTTTTTCAATATTGTCTCACTATTCTAATTTTTCAGTCTTACTTTTATGGAAAATTTTAAATTTGTATGTCTTGAATGTAGAAGCCATCCTTGGTTAATATTTTTCCCCAAAATAACTTGACACTGAGGAGACACTATGATTTTCAAATTTCAGTTGATTTTCTATAATGACTAATGGTCATTGTGGCACAGCATAGGTTTTATGCCAGTTAAGATATTTTAGAAAGTTATTAATTAAACCTGGTTTCGACAGCAATGAAGAGAATCAATGGAGAGGGAATATGCCTCAGAGCAAAAATAATATAAATACCTTAAAAAATTTAAGGCACTTCGGAAGTGGCCAAAGGAAGAAGGAAGGGGTGGGGGTGGGGGGGGAAGCTTATTAACAAATTGTCTTCATTTAGGTAAAAAAAAAAAAGCAATTAGGAAAAAAAGAAAAAGTTGCCCCAATGAGGACTAATTGTCAATATGCAGCTGACGGACCTCTATACTATTCTGAATTCACTTAAATTCCTTTGGAGCGAATTTGGGTCATCTAGGTACAATTTTTGATGTCGTTGATGGGCAACATCTGTAGGTTTTACTTATTTTTAAATCCTGAGATAGTAGCTTGTTTTGGCTGAGAAACAATTTCCAAACTAGATGCAGTTGCCTATGAAGTCTGGCATTAAGCCACATACCACCTTTGGGAAGGACATCTTTCACAGCCCTGCTTCTTCATAACGTTATTGCTATTGAAAGGTAATGACAAATGCTGTGAAATGTCCAGTATAAACAGTAATATTCCTCCTCAATCAGCACATTCCACAGAGTGTATTGCTGCATTCTGCCTTCAGCAGAACTCCCCATTGAGTGTAATGAGGATTTAGCTTAAGAAAAATTAAAATTCTGGTATAATATGGTGACTTGCCAGCAATGAGAGCTATTTTTTTTCCCATTTTTTAACTTTTAGGGTTTTTTTTAAGTTATAGTGAAAAAAGAGGAAATTTATTATAGAAGTTAATTCTGGATTCCAGTTCTGCATTATTTGTAACAGTTTTGCATTTTTTCGATTTTTTTTCACTTCCTCCTGTTATTACAGATTATTCTCCCTACTACTAAGGTTTCAAGAAAACAATTGTACATATAGGATGAAATACCATGCTGAATGTATTACATTCTGTTAGGGTTAAATTTATAGTGAGCAGCAGATGACAGTTGAATTTGAAAGATTCCTTGACTGATTTTCATAAAAAATTTCCATGGAGAATTAATTTTAACTAAGGTGTAGCTGGGCTATTTTTACAGAATTTCTGATTTGTGGGCTTCATGCTACTAAGGTTTACAATAGAGAATTCAGTATTGCAGTAATACTGCTTTGATTATGAAAACAAAGTTTTAGTTTGACCTTGAACAATACCCTAGTAGATGTGATAAAGAAGTTCCCTGTTTTTGTGAGTTTAAAGGTGTATTGACATTTGGGGGTCTGGATGGAAACAGATAAATACATGTCTTAAAAAAGCAGAGTTAGAAATAACTTTATAGAGGAGCAATGTGCATACAACAGTGATGAGAAAAACGTGTAATAATGAAAGTTTATCATATCCTTCAGCTTCTAAATAGTAACAAAGAATATGACTGGTATGTGGATAATCATAATTTTTTAAAAAATATTTTTATAGAATTATTGACTATTTATTACTAGGCTTCTTTTCAATCATTTTTATTCCTGGACCACAAGAACCAGCCGTGGCTGTTAGGAAGGTACAACCAAGGAAGCATTGAGGCCATAAGTCATTCAGGTGTTAACTACATTAAATAGCTCCAGTAGTTCTGGGACTTGCTCTTTACTAACTAAGAGAAAAATTAGATCTACAATCACAGGATTACTGTCAGAAAAGGAAATTAAATCTGTAGAAAAACTAGAAGAATGAACATAAGAAATGCATCAAAAAGAGAACCTTGGCTGACTCTGAAATTTTATGGTTTTTTCATTATGGAAAACTTCACTCATCCGTATTTGTCTTTTACAAAGGATTATGAATTGAGGACTACAACTCCATAAAATTTATATTTTGTCATCTGGTTTGATTGGTGGAATTGTGTTATTGAGAAGGATTCTGAGATCACATTAGCCAGAAAAGAGTAATGCACTACACCCACTGAAGAACAATACATGTTCTTATCTACTCGGGCAGGCAATCAATTCTCTAGTGCATATATCAATACAGGCTGGAAGTCCACTATTGGCAGATCGTGTGGATGAGGTCTTGATACCAGTTTTACCAGCAATGGTTACCATGTATGAATTCACTGTGGGTTAAACAAATAAGCAAGCAAACAAACAAACATGGATAAAAAACCCCACAACTAATTAATTCTCTATCGCTGCGTATTTATTTCCATAATATGATAATATAAAAGCTTCTCTCAAACTCACAAGTGCAGGCAGTGAATGATCTACTTTTAAATTGTAACATAAGGAAATACATTCTTTTAAAATATTGAATACTGTGGAATGTCTTTTGATGTTACAGACATGAACTCCAAACAGAAGGGTCCTTAACATCTTCAAAACCAAACTAACATAAACATTTAGGTAATGTTTTCAAACTGATTGTCACTTTCATGAATTTCAGTGCCAAAGAAAGCATCAGAAGTCATGGGAGAGGAACTCTAATTCTCATTCTGCTTGACCAGAAACACAGACGATTCTTGAATACTTAAATATAGCTGGTATCTCATAATTGTTCTGCCAACCTAGATTTGGAGAAATGCTCATGTTTTCAATTATCTGAAATTATTACAGTATGACTGGTGATTTTCCTAAGATTTTGGGTAGGAATTAATAAATTATGTAAAATCCAGGATAAAGTCAAAATACCATTAAATTCTTAATGAGGATCCAGGCTCAAAATCCTGACCTTCCTCCACAATCTGTGATGATCTCTGTTAACTTCCGTGGGTTTATTCCATGGCTTCTAGTGCCTTTTGTGTAGGGCTCTGCTCAAACAATCAGTGACTAGTGTTATTAGAGTTCAGATATACTCCATTAGATCCTGCAGGATGGCAAGCAGATACCTACTTCACGTCTTAGCAGAAGATTAGAGCCCAGCAGCCTTGTTGCACAGTGTTGTCTTCATTTATACCAGCCATGGGCTTTGTACCAACTCTGTAAAACCTTAGGGCTGAGCCTTCTCAGACTTAACTTTGCCTGGATTCTCTTTATTTCTAAATTTAGCTGTAACAGTGATTTCCAAATTGACTATGGATTATTTTTAAATAGTACAATAGCTATTCTGCTGCGTGGGATAAGATACCTAGGACTGAAACACAATGAACTAATGTGGAGACACACAGGTCTGGTGTGCCAGCAGACAGGCTTTAAGGAGTAGGGGCACAAGAAGTGTGAAGATGATGAAGACATGGAATGATAAGAGATGGAGAAGAAGTTTTGCACGGGAGACACCAAGATTATGAACTCTTGTTCTGTCATCAATCCTCAGTGATAGAAATATTGACCTAGAACTGTACTGAACATCTTTCAGGGTTAACAAAGAGAAAGAAAGAAATAGCGTCTAACATACATAAAAGGCGCCATATATAGTAAAGCCATATATAATGTAGAGTTCCAGCCCAAGCTGTAAAGTATAATAGCAAAAATTTAAATATGGTCCTGTTTTGGGTTGAAAACAAAGGTTATGGGAGCTAAACTGGTTTTTTCCCTTTCCCCCCCACCAACACATTGTCTTTCCCCTCCGTTTTTAGGGTTGGGGAGAGGACTCTTTTTAGGGCTTTTTGGAGGTTTTTTGAAGGTTTTTTGGAGGCGGGGGGGGGATCAAGGCTGTGTTAAAATGTTTTTCCTGTGTGTTTGAGGTGGGTGGCCACGGCAACAGCAGCAGGTACGGGTGGGGACGGGACCAGTCCCTGGCACGGCTGTGTCCCCTGCCCCCACCTACGGCACTGCGAGGATGCCTGCAGGTGGTGTGGGTGTGGCCCCTCCCAGGCCGGTGGAGGTGGCTGCCGCAGCCACCATGCCACTTGCCTGTGGGTGCGGTGCCTCCCCCAGCCATTTTTGCTGGCGCGGCTCTGTGGCCACGGGCGCTGGGAGCTGCTGACGCTGCCGGGCGCCGCCAGCCCCTGGCCTGGGCCTGTCTCGGCGCTCCACGCATGCGCGGTGGGTCTCCTGTGCACGTGGAATAAAGGGGGCTATTGGTGGCCCTCACGCAGCCGAGGAGCCACTGCGGCGAGCAGCCAGGTTGGCACGGGTCGGGGTGGCCCAGTGGCAGTGCCAGGACCTGCCAGAATGTCGGGTGGGGCCACGGGGGACCCGCATCTCCTGTCCAGGGTCGACCATGTGGTTGAGCCACCATTTTAGCTCGTAGCGGAACCTCCCACTAGGGGTGGTTTCCGGGCGCTGACCGTCCAATCTGAGGGACAGTTTGTGCCCAGGGGGTACCCGCGCCTGCGTGAAGATTGGTCCCCTATAAAAGGGCAAGAACAGTGGCCATCTCCTCTTTTTCTGGATGGAGCTGGTCGGAAGAACATCTCTGCTCACCTCAGTGCCGAGTTTTGCAGCAGTGTGGGTGGATTGGTGACTCCAGTGACAGGAGCACAGGCTGAGGACCATATCTTTCCATCAGCGGTGGTATTTCCTTATCCGGGAAGGGGAGGGTAGAGACAGGGTTCCTTTAATTTTTACAGTGTCTTTTCAGGAGGCTCCGGTAAAGACCCAGCGCTACCCTAACGTTTCCCCGCATCAGCCACTGGCCCCGGAAGAGTTTAATTTGTCTGTTTTTGTGCTTTATTGTCGCTTTTCTGTGTGTGTAAAATAAACCTTGTTATTTGGTTTTTTTTTGGTGTGTGGTGCTTCTATTGGATCTCTCTTGTCAGTACCACATCTCCTAGTGGTAAAACCACGACACGTCCTCAGTAGATCCTCAAGTGAGGAAGAAGAACATAACTCCCTGTTCCTCCTCAGGAAGGATTTGTGATGCTGATTAACTCACTGCACTCATACGCACGCACACCAGATTGCAGGCATTGACCTTAGGACCTAAGGGAGCAGTGGAAGGGTGAGCACAGCATCAGGTAAATGGGAAGATACTAGGAAATGTGCACAAAAATTTAAAATTATTATTATTATTAAGAATTTTTCTGCATAGTAGTACTCCTTCCTTCCTTCCTTCCTTCCTTCCTTCCTTCCTTCCTTCCCTCTGTTTTGTTCCCCTGTTTCCTTTCTCTATTCTTTCTGTAACAACTGATCTGCACTAATATACTAATAACAATTGTTTCTGTTGCACTAACAATAAATTCTTGGCTTTACATATCCTTTTTGCTCATGGCAAGATTTTAGTGTTACAAACATCCCAATATGATGCAGGAACACAAAATCCTGGTGCCTGGGAGAGCATCACCATTGTAACTGAGGTAGCCGTAATGCTGAGGAGCCTCTAGGATTGAAGCAGCAACAGAGTGTTAACTGCTTGGAGACTGTGGGGAATACAGGTCTGGCTGGAGGTGCTGACATTGCACCCAAGGCAATTTTTGACCTGAAGTACAAACGGAAGGGAGAGCACCATGTGTCACATTTTCCCTAAGCCCTCAGCCTCACCCTTATTGATGAGAAGGTCAGACGAGTTTAGTAACAGGCATTCATTCACAGGCATGGTCAGACTGTCTACATGGGAAAACTTTAAAACTGATTTAGTCAAACCAATGGAATCAACCATCTCAGAATTACTTTTCATTTCAGCACAAGTTTGGTTTTGTATATTTTTCCTTTTGATTGAAAAACAGTAAAAAAAAAAATGCAGGACAGCTGACACAAGTAAGTGTTCATCCAGCCACATGTACCCACTTGTCTAAACTACTTTAAGAATCACATTGAGTTTAAAGCTGCCAGATTTTTTTTCTTCTGTAGAAAGTTGCAACTTTTTTTCTGGAGGTAGCACTTCAGCTGAGCTTTTCCTTCCATGTGGCAACATCCAAAATTAAAATATTATCCTTATACAAACAGTCTAACTGATCCCACAAAATATTATCATGACAACTGCTATTTTCTATGCTTGTACAGGACGGAGATTGTGTTTACATTTCTTTCTGAGAACAGCAAACTTCAGTAATGATACCTGTGATCTACCTAACAGCCTGTTCTTGAACAGAGCCCTGCACAGCTCTGCAAGCTTCACAGCTCAGAGGAAGACTGGCTGCCATGCAGTCACCAGCACTGCTACCAAAGAGACAGGACACCAGGTCATGATCTACTTAGCTGTCTACAATATACTCCTTTCTCAATCCCTTCTCTATTGTGTTTCTGCTCATACATGATTTTGCTGTGTTCATAGAAGAGATGATGGAGGAATGTCAGCTTTGTTTTTCCCCATAGACTCCTTTAATCATATTCCAAAGCTTAGTAGCCTGCTGGGAAGAAATTCAGCTTATTTGTTGCTGCCTAAGAGTTTATAAAACTCTCTGATTTGGCCTTCATCTCTCATATCGTAACCACTTGAGTGCAACATGAAGACTGTATTAATAGCCCTCTCTGTGAGCTTCTACCTACTGGGGGACTACAAGTTCTCCCAGTTACTGCCCAGGAATTTGCAACCCATCATCATAGCAGGAAAGACAAACAGCCCTGTGAACATACAGAGAAAGTTTCTACATTCACATGAACACAAACAGAAGGATTTCCTAAGTGGGGTTGCTTGTCCACAGCCCAATGATGGTTGGTGGGCTAGGGTGGGAGGAGGGCTGTTCACCTCTAAGAGAGGGTTAATACCAGAAACTAGAATGAAAGCAAAACAATAACAGGAGTCTTTTATTTCTATCCTCTGAGAGATTTTTTCCAGATGACTCTAAACTGATGCAGGTATTAAACAGCATACCACATCCTAATATGTAGTAGAACTATGTGTTGGGGGTTGGAAATTAACAAGAAAAAAAAACATCCAAGAATGAGTCAGAAACAAGCAACTTCAAGTCATAAAATATGAATTAGCTCAGAAGCTTGGTCTGAAGATAAATTTTTGTAGGAAAGGTTATTTTTCATGATTTATGAGGAATTTACGAGAAACCTGCAGCTTGCCATTGGAGAAATGAAGTCTTCTTACAGCCTTTCATTGTTNACAGTAAAAAAAAAAATGCAGGACAGCTGACACAAGTAAGTGTTCATCCAGCCACATGTACCCACTTGTCTAAACTACTTTAAGAATCACATTGAGTTTAAAGCTGCCAGATTTTTTTTCTTCTGTAGAAAGTTGCAACTTTTTTTCTGGAGGTAGCACTTCAGCTGAGCTTTTCCTTCCATGTGGCAACATCCAAAATTAAAATATTATCCTTATACAAACAGTCTAACTGATCCCACAAAATATTATCATGACAACTGCTATTTTCTATGCTTGTACAGGACGGAGATTGTGTTTACATTTCTTTCTGAGAACAGCAAACTTCAGTAATGATACCTGTGATCTACCTAACAGCCTGTTCTTGAACAGAGCCCTGCACAGCTCTGCAAGCTTCACAGCTCAGAGGAAGACTGGCTGCCATGCAGTCACCAGCACTGCTACCAAAGAGACAGGACACCAGGTCATGATCTACTTAGCTGTCTACAATATACTCCTTTCTCAATCCCTTCTCTATTGTGTTTCTGCTCATACATGATTTTGCTGTGTTCATAGAAGAGATGATGGAGGAATGTCAGCTTTGTTTTTCCCCATAGACTCCTTTAATCATATTCCAAAGCTTAGTAGCCTGCTGGGAAGAAATTCAGCTTATTTGTTGCTGCCTAAGAGTTTATAAAACTCTCTGATTTGGCCTTCATCTCTCATATCGTAACCACTTGAGTGCAACATGAAGACTGTATTAATAGCCCTCTCTGTGAGCTTCTACCTACTGGGGGACTACAAGTTCTCCCAGTTACTGCCCAGGAATTTGCAACCCATCATCATAGCAGGAAAGACAAACAGCCCTGTGAACATACAGAGAAAGTTTCTACATTCACATGAACACAAACAGAAGGATTTCCTAAGTGGGGTTGCTTGTCCACAGCCCAATGATGGTTGGTGGGCTAGGGTGGGAGGAGGGCTGTTCACCTCTAAGAGAGGGTTAATACCAGAAACTAGAATGAAAGCAAAACAATAACAGGAGTCTTTTATTTCTATCCTCTGAGAGATTTTTTCCAGATGACTCTAAACTGATGCAGGTATTAAACAGCATACCACATCCTAATATGTAGTAGAACTATGTGTTGGGGGTTGGAAATTAACAAGAAAAAAAAACATCCAAGAATGAGTCAGAAACAAGCAACTTCAAGTCATAAAATATGAATTAGCTCAGAAGCTTGGTCTGAAGATAAATTTTTGTAGGAAAGGTTATTTTTCATGATTTATGAGGAATTTACGAGAAACCTGCAGCTTGCCATTGGAGAAATGAAGTCTTCTTACAGCCTTTCATTGTTTTGCCACCACTTTCATAATACTTGTTTATGTTTTAAGGGGGGAAAATGTACAGCGGGCTGGAACGGTTATTGACCAGATTGATCATGGGAACAAATCTGCTGGTGGTAACCTTGTTTAATGATATGTTGCTGGGCTCAGCACCTTGCTGAGGCTGTGATTCTTCACCGGCTGGGCCCGCATGATGGATCACGGTAGGAGGCTGATGGTGCAATCACTCACTGGCAGCCACTGACACCTGCACCAGCCTGACACCCGTCCCCTCTGGATGTATCAGCCAGCCTGCTCAGCCTACTGGGAGACACAACTATTCTACCAAACAGAGAACAAAAGTTCTTTATCTACCTTGCAGCTTCCTCTGCAGGACATTGTCTTCTCTTTTTTTTCCATTTTATTCCAGCTCCATCTGCAGTTGTGTCACTTCTTTGCACCCACTTCTGACTTAGGAGCATTCTGATCCACAGCTGACTTAAGAGCAACAAAATGAAGCAGTTGCTAAATCCAGAAGAGAAAGAAAAAAGAAAAGGGGGACAGGGAGAGAGGGATTGCCTGGCAAAAGTATGAAAGCTGTATTATCTCACTGAAAATCTCTTACCATGGATATTCTATTAGACAGAAAATGTCTGTTAGTACACTGGAAGTCACATTCTCTGTGCACCATTATTTTAAAGGCAAAACTCTTAGTCTTCCTTACACTGGAACTTGACCACAATAGTTTCCCAGTAAAAAATAAGAGCAGGAAAATGAGCAACTATTCTTTTGCAGACAGTTCTTTTGGTCTCTGTTCCTCAAGACAAATTTCAAAGCTCATTTATGCAACAGTACTTCAGATTCAATATTTTAATGTCACAAATACTTGCACAATGCAGCTTCCTCTAAAAGCAGTAACATTTGGTTATACATACACATGGGCACTATCTGTACTGTCCACCAGCCAAGACCTACACTTAGTTCATTAGTTGAGATTTTTAATAATTTGCCACTTTTGTAATACAAATCACATGTAGTGATATACAACCACTTAAAGGGAAACATTTAAAAATATGTCTAGCCTGTGAAATAATGATTTCAATTGATTTTCTCTTCTAGTTCCCTTTCTTAAAGGGTTGATGAACTTTTTTGGGGAAAAAAACTTTATTAGTACGACAGGTCATTATAATGATAAAAAAGTAATTATCTAGCCAAAGAGGCTTTAGCACATACTTTCCCAATCTCTAGTTTTATATAAAGACCTCTTCATTAGTTCACAGCACAAATCTGTGCAGCTTCTTAGAAAAAGAATGAGAACAGTACTTCAGCTACCATGTTTCTTAATTGCACATAGACCAGTTCTACAAATTACACACATCTGTCTTTGCAAGTCACTGTAAATTCAAATATATATCGTCTTGTGCTAGCAGTGGCTGTACAACCATTATAGGAGCCAGATGGAGCAGCGTGGTAGTGCAGACCACAGACTGCTTCACCAGAAGAATGAGTATAGCCACCCCCATTTCTGCTCACCTTTCTCCCCTTTTCTGTTCTAGGTAAGAAACCTACACTACAGAGACAGATTTGCTCAGTTTCATTTTGTTATCTAACTCAAGTAGTAGTAATCTCTGTCCTGAATTCCTGTTTAAACCATTTGCTCTCTTTGTCATGCAGGCTCTCCTAGTAAACTCTGATCTCATGAAGTACCATGCATTAAAAGTTAGAACATTACTTTCTGAGGTGCTGAATAGAATATCCTTTCTGAGCCTTTTAGTCATTAAACTGTGCTTTGTAAACACTTGAACTACCCTGATTCATTTCCTCAAATCAAAATCTCATATGCACAGTGCAGAATGGGGAATGTGGGAGGGGAAAGATGTATCTTTGAGTGGATCCCAAACAGCACTCAAGTGAGCATTGATCTGCTCTCTCTTAAGCAGCAACTGTAAAAACCAGAAAATCAGAACTAGTCATCTTAGGCTTCTTTAAAATATGACCTCCCAAAACAGTTCTATTATTGGCCTTTAAGAAGCCATTAGAAAACGAAAAATAATATCTTTCTCCCCCTAGTAAACATAGTTGCTGTTATAATTGCACACATAAGCATCCACAAGCATACATATGCAGAAGCATAACTGGGTACCATTTAATTGATAGCCATACTCCCAGTTCCTTCCCCTCCTTTCGGGATAGCAATCGCCATATGCAGCTGCTAAGACAATGAAAATGCTTTTCCAGCTGCAGCATCTGGCTCTTTGGCAGACTCATTTAGTAGTTGTGTTGGCAGCTTTGAATTTGCCTCTGGGTCTATCATATGTTTATAAAGGCAATGGACTGTCAACCTACACTCGTGTGTGCCTGCATGTCTGTTTGTCTGTGTTTCTCATCTCTGTTTACAGCTGCTTTTTGGCTGTGTTTGTTCACAGAAAATGAGCATTAAGCACAGAGAAAAGCACAAACTGTTCCCTTATCTTTTACCTGGGCATACAATTCTACTTCTTCAATTCTTGCCATCCTTCTTTCAGAAAACATCCATTTCATTTGCATCAAAGATAATTCGTTAGACAAATTCTCTATGTTTTACAAGGAAACTGTACCTTTATATGTGTGCATATACAAATGATTTCTTTGTGACTAAGACCCTTAACATAGTGATATCATAATAAATGGAAGGGGAAATTTTTCATGTTACAATAACAAATGAGGTGTTAAAGGAATATCCTGATACGTGAGCATTTTGTAACTACTGCTTGTTGCTTGGTGGCAGCTGTAAAGCAGGGCTCACTGAATTAGCTATGATGTACTACTCCAGGGTGATGTTAATTATTCTACAGTGGTAAGCATTTTTTAAGTAGCTGCTTCACATTTATACATGTTTAGATACAACAGACTTGCAAAGGCAGGGTTTAAACCACAGTTAAGTGTCCCACCTGAAGTAAATATTTAAGGAGAATATATTCCAAAATGCTGCAAGACAGGTGAGGTGCAGGGAAAGAACTAAAGTTTTGAATTATCTTGCTATCCTGACTTTATATTAAAAAAGTAAAGAGCAAAATTCATTTCTACAAGCACATGTTATACATTAATCATGTCTGTACACAAATTGTGTACACTATTGTATGGACAAGTGAGTAGATACATTTCTTTCCCATTAAAAGAACTCGGATATAAAATAAAAAATACTCCTTTCTTACCTAAAATTACCATGAAATAAAAATAATCTTTCCAAAATTACAAGGGTGTGAAATTGGGTACATATTTGCTGGTGTGGCATAGTATATAAAACTCTGCAAATTACTGAAATACACAAACTGAAGCACAGGAGAGTCTGAAATCAGTGCTGATACACTTAACCTTCTTGTTTGTTTCCACTATTGTCAAAAAAAAAAAAAATAGGCAACATAGAAAAATATATGAGGATTATTTTCTAAAGCAATTTGTAGTAGAAAGCATTTTTCACAATATCTTCTATTGATGTGAAACACACAACATCCTCACTTTGCTATTTCAAGGCAGTTTTGCCCAGAGAAATTAAATGAGGAATGGGGAGAATTTAGAGAATGACAAATTAGGATTCATCAATTAGTATCTGAAAGTGGTCCCTTCCAGCAAATAATCACTTTAAATATAGATATGAACTAAAAACCACATTTAAAAAATGTTATTCCATATTATTATAATTTGTTAATACCTTAAAACAAAACAAAACTCTGTTTTCCCCTTGCAATAATATTTATATTCTCATTTTGATTAAGTTTGTAAACATTCATTGAAATCTTCCGGGATTATGCAGGAGACCCAATGAAAGAAATTTTACATTTTATAACTTGAGACCTTTTATGCAAATTATTTTGCCTTTGGCCATTTCAGGAAGAAATGAAGGAACTGGAGAATATTACAGTTTTACATAACACTGGTGAGATTGTTGTCATCTTTGATCGCACATCAATTAGTCAAGATCTTGAATGATCATAGGCAAAGAAACCTAAAGTCTTCTCCCCAGCTGAACAAAAATGTGTCAAAAATACTAACTGCATAAATTATTACATTATATCCTACAGCAATGATAGCCCCTTTAGACAGACTTACTGGTCACCTGTTATACCCTGGGAGTAGAATATTATTATGTTTTGGTTTGCATACAACTATGTACTTTATGTATATTTTATTCTATTTTTGTGACCAGTAACACTGACGCCAGATTAATCTTAAAAGGGCAGTGCTGCAGTAAAATTACAGGCCTTCTGTCAGCTCCTTCTGATGAATAAATGAGTTGAAAGATAAGAAAAAGTCTTTGACTACACTGCCCACCAAAGAAGTTCTCCAATAAAACAAAGAAACAAACTTGATAACCTGAAATCCATTTCATTTTTGTGATACTACTCATGTAAGCAGAGTCTGCCCTTTTTTCTTCTGCCTCCTGTTTTTGGAACATCACCACATAAAGCTAAAAGCTATATTCACCTTTACACTACAGGCACAGAAGTAAAATTTCTGACCAGTGCTAAAGTGTCAATCCCAGCAAAGTTTTCCTTTTCCCTACAGGTAGTATGAAACAGAGCCAGAACGACAGGGCCCCATCTGAGCCGTGCCCAGCTCCCCCAGTCTGTACAAACCCACTCTATCAATCACGGCAGGATAATGCATAGTGGCTGCGCCTGTGACAAGGAATGATGGAGTGCTGAGCACAGGCCTGGCTTCGCCTGTCTCTTTGTGCATTTGTATTTCTCCAGGGCCACTTTGAGAATTTGCAGAACTTGAGGCGGGGGGTGGGTGGGGAGAAAAATGTTGTGCGTTCTAAAAATTATCTTAATTCACTTTGATTATTAAACAGCAACGCAATACACAGATACGGAAACGAACTGCAGGACAGTACGATCCCACATTCCATCAAGGCAACATAACTGTACAAGATGTAATTTGATTAAGGGGCAGCCAATTCAATCTGGGTACAGCAAACAAAAGCTGCAAGTTTTTGCTTTCCATTTTTTCTCTGTTATACCCAAGAATAAGTGTCAGGAGTTTATCATAACAAGACACAAAAAATCTAGCACTGAGTAGACTTGGGATTATTAGAGCCATAAAACATTGAAAATGAAAAGACAAGTAGTTGCTTAACTGTCTTCAAAGGTACCCTTTACACTGATAATTTTAAGAAAGAGTTACCTCCTCATAATTATTTCTGATCAAAAAAGCTTTCAGCAAATGAATTTAAAAGATAATTAAACTAATGTTCCACTTTAAAAATTCGTGTAAGTGAAAATTATTTTGTCCAAAGGAAATGCTCTCTCAACTAATCTGCAAAGATGCACTGTGTCTGATTTTATAAAAAATATGTAACAGTTAAGAATATATGCTGGTCACATAAAACAAGTTGGTTTGGGGATTTTTTTAATGGAATTGAATAATGCACTACAGATATCTATTATAAAGCTGTGGAAAAGTGTTAATTAGCACAGTTAAAAACAAAACAAATCGGAGACATCTCAAAGATACCCATGCAAATTTCAAAGGAAAATCATGTCAGCCTGCAAAATAATAGGAACGTTTTAATCCCTCTGAAAACAGACAGACAACGATGAAATCCATTTTCCTTTTGTGACAGTTCATTTTTTTAAGTCTCAATATTGTTACACATACAGGATGAAAGACTGTATTAAGAAGGGGGTACTGGAGAAAACAATCTTTTATTCTCTTAATATGCTTTTGACAGCCGAGATAAAATGCTCAAACAAATCCTCCTCGTCATAAGTTTTGGAAGGGAAAAATATGTTTGCTTCTAAGATGTCCTGTGGCCGGTTTTAGGAGTGTGCGCAGGCAAGCGGCAGCGATACTCTTTTTTTCAGCAGGGCTTTCCTACGGCAAGGCATGAGCCACAGTTACCTCCTCAACGGCTTTTTTCGGGGGAGGTTGGTTTTGTTTTGCTGGAGGTTTTTTGATCAGTTTGTTTGTTTGGTTTCTGTTTTTTTTGTATGTTTGTTTGGGTTTTGTTCGTTTGTTTGGGTTTTGTTCGGCTGTTGTTTTGGTTTTTTTAAGCCCATTCGGTGGCTGAGGGCAGACATCTTAGTTTCCATGCCAGCCGGACCACGGTGCGAGGGTCTGCTCTTATCGAGGGACAAAACTTTGGGCGAGAAGCGATGACAGAAAGCCGGCCGGGTGAACCGTGCTAGACCTTCGCTGCCGGCTTTGCTGGGTGATGATGCCCGGCTGGCACAGCTGGCTGTTCACAGCCGAATCCGGAAAATAAACACGGAAAGCTGGGTAGACCCCCACAGTCTCGGGGTGCGCAGCATTTGGGGAGAGCTGCCTGCTGCTCCGCACCACCCGATCCCGACCCCGCTGGCACGGCCACTCGGCGGGGCCAGCAGCGTCTCCTCCGAGTCGGGAGGGTCCCTGCCTGGGGCTGGGGGCTTCTCCGGGCTCCCTCCCGCCGCCTCCCTCCCTCCCTGCGCCCGGCTGGGAGTGCGATGCTCCGCGCCGGGCAGCAGTAGCCGAGCTCTCCCTTTCCCCCGGGGTGCCCGGGGACAGCAGCAGCTTCCGCCGGCTCCCACCACAGGCACCCTCGACGGCATGGGAGCGGGGATGACGATGCCAGGCAGGTCCGACCAGCCCCGGGAGCATCCTCTTACCACGGCCCCTCCCCATGCCATGAAAAACATCATTGAGCTTCAGAAAAAGCATCACTGCTCTCCCTCCCCGCGCCGCTTCCCCCGCGGGGAGGCTGTAAAGGGAACAGCAGCCCTCGCTGCTAGTTAGAGCCCCCCACCAAAACTTGGGGGGAGGGAGGAGAGGATGAACAAAAAGAAGCAGGGCTTCCCAAGTAGCCTTTCTTAGAGGGGAGGAAGAGAGAGCAAGAGAGAGAGACAAACATCTGGGGATTGGACCATATGCTAAAGCTTTGTCTTGTCCTTCAAAGTTAGGCTGCCCTTGAAGTGATTTGTCAGGCGGCCTAACTGTGACAGGGAGAATATGTAGCAGTGGAGAGAGGAATGGAGGTGGGGCTGGGGGGAGCAGGGCCCAGGGGCAGGGGAGAGGGGAGAGAGCGAGGTATGGACAGGGGAGAAACATAAAAGATAGGGGAAGAGGAGACAGCAAGTAGCAGGATAAAAGGAACAAAATAGCTTCTCTCTCTCTCCATCAAATGATGATTTTCATTGGAAGGAAATAGGAGGTTGAAGAGACGAGAACAAGGGGAAGGACAGCAGAGGAGTAAGAAGGGGAGAGACAAAGACTAGAACGGGAAAGCAGGAGAGGGAGAGGGTGAAGTGGGAGAGAAGAGCCGGCTGAGAAGCAGTGGCTGCGGATGCTCTTTCTGCCGCCACCTCTTTTTTTCCCCTCTTCCCTCTTGCCCGCCAAGTGCTGAACTGATTAGAGTGTAATTAAGGCCATAAAACCCTCGGCTTATCCACCTGTTTATTCACTAAAGTCGCGGACTCATCAGGCAAATTAGCTGCTTCCAGGCTGCACGTTGGGCCTAGAGCTGGCCTGATTAATGAAGTTTATTGGGAGCTGTTAAAAGCATTAACTGAAGGAAATCTCTGCAATTCGTCATATTTAAGGGATGGAAATTAAATCTCCCCATGCAAATGAGGGGAGATTCTGAAGTAGCTTCTTTTAGAGGTGACAGGAATGGGGACACACAAGGGGCTTTCCCCCAGGCACAGCCTGCTGGGGGTTGTTCTGCACCCATAAGGAGTTTGCCTGGTCTCAGCAGAAGAGGCTTTACAAAAAATGGGTGACAGATTTTAAACAAGAGCTTGAGGTCCTCTTTGAGGCCCAAATGCAAGAACCAGGCCCAGACTGAGGCAATATGGTCCTTTTGATCTTTTGCTAAGGGTGCCTCTTATGTACTGAGGCATTGCTTGTGAAGTTCATCAAGACAAGGCAGCTTCCATGCTAGGTGCCTCTGTCCCTCCCACTTGGTCAGATTAACCATCTCCAGTTTATTTTTACTTTTAACTTTTTGCACTCTTCTTAGCTATTATTCACATTACATGGCTTCAACAGATGTACAAAAGTCCACATAAATGTCTAAATATAAAATGTTTCTTTAAGCAACATTCATGATAAACCTTCAAACTGCAACAGTAGATGCTGTAGCTGAAAAACACCTAAGAAATATATTAAGGCGAGATGGTCCAAGCAGCAGGGAATCTTATCAGGAGCTGAATATTCACCAGGTTTAAAAGTGTTTTCTTCTGGCATGTCAATCTGTTTTTAATTCTGACATGAATAGAATTTATCATACCCAAAGCTTCATGAGCCACAGCATTTTTATATTAACAATTTATAATAAAAGAGAAATTACAAAGGGTCACAACAAGGAGTGAATGTCCTAAGGAAGGGATAATGAGAAGAAAGGAAGGTCAAAGAAAATATCTTGGCCTTGCTATTTTATTGAGTGTTCAGCTCACAATAGCATTAGGTTCACAATTTTTTTTTTATTTTGAATATTTTCATATGAAAAGAAGAAATCACTGTCTGTCATCTCATATAAAAGATATTTGTACCCAAATACTGAGTTGTGAATGTGATAGGGATGGAGAAGAGAGAGAATTCATATTTCATGTAATTCTTATTCTATATGCTACTCTGTCTAATTATTACAAAGCTAATTATTTGTTACAATTATTGGATTAACACTTTGCTAATCAGTTTTCTTCTCCTTTGTAAAGCAACACCAGCACAGTGAAATGCAAGGTGAGAATGTTTTCTGGATTTTCAACAGGAAATTAGAGTGCTATTTTCCTTGTGTGCAGATTAGTTATGCTGCTTTGTGATTTATGATCAGTACAGCATATTCTGTATCACATCCTACTACGTAGCATCTTTGCTCCTACAGCAAAAATTTTCTAACTTTTTGGATGTGGAAACTATTACTGAGTAGCAAAATGTCCCTCTGCTTCTACCATCTCCCATCAGGAACATTTCACTCATCAAACCACTCTGTGGGGCAGGTTGAACCACCTGTCTTCTCAAAACAACAGTTACAAAAACATAAACTAGTACCAGGACAGTCCCTTGCACACACACACATGCAGCTTTGAATGTATTTTAGGCACAAAATAATAAATTTTTTAAAAACACGTGGTGCCCTTAAAACACACAACTCAGCTGTTATGCGCAGCAAAAGACTGCATCAGCTGCTATTAAACATAGACATCAAACCAACAGAAAACTTACTGGCAACGTGTACATCTGTATTTTTTTTATAAAGATAATTGGTAGACTATGCTTTTAATGCTGCATGCAGTATAACAGAATGGGTTTCCTACTGATATTTTGGGGGAAAAGAAAGAAAAGAGTTTCAATGAAAAAGCACTGCATTATTATTAACTGCAAGTTAATAAAGCATCTCCTAGAGAAATAAATGGCAGCAGTATTTTCTAGTTGTGGGCTTAATTGCAAAAATGCAAAGAGGAAATGTAATCAGTTAATTTGTGGGTACATATATCTTCATTTTTGCATATTTTAAGAGCATTTGCTATAAATCTATATTAGCACAAAGTGATTTTAATATTGACCAATAAAGTGCCTAAATTTCAGGCAAAATAAACTCTTTGGAGTTCTCATTGAATTAAGAAGAGATCAGTCCAACACAGTGTTTGTTCCAAATTAGCAGATTTCTTTAGAAGATTACTTAGATGAAATTCAATAACTTGTAGAACATACTGTCAAAACACTTATTTTTCTTGATTACCAGTTCCTTCAATAAATTGATTTGCCACATTATGTGGAGTCTTTTAGTTCCGCCACTAATGGGATGTGCTACTTGCAACTTCTCTCTTTCAGAAAGAGAAGAATCTGCTTAAAGAGAAATATTTAGGTGATTCATCAAAAACTTGTAACCACACCAAAAAACAGGTGGTTTACTTATAGACGATACTTGTTGAAGAAATATCTGAGACTGTTGTGGAATATCCAGTTATAAAAGATTTTAGGGTGAAGAATGATAAAACATTGCAATGGTTAAGAACTCTCAGCCCCAATGATTGTGATTATTTATATTGTAGGCTCTCCTTCATGAGCAATTATAACTTTCACAGTGGTGTTTTCCTCCTCGCTAAAACTTCAGTTGCAAGACTCACTTCTGGAGGCCCAGTCAGGAAGAGGAAAAAAAGAAAAGTTATTTAAACCTGCTCTCCATATAGATGCAGAAAATCCCATCATTAAAGTAAAAGGATGCCGAATTGTAGAATTCAGGTTGCATTAGGCAAAAATCAGTGTGTCTTTAAAACCAGAAAATAATAAGTTAAATTTTTCCTTTTACATCACTATTAACAGTATGTCAACTGTTGGAATAGTGGCATGCTCAAATTCAAGATAATCTTTGTGAAAACACTGAGATAGTTAAAATTTTTCTTTCACTTGCCTGATACAACAGTGGAAGAAACAAGGCAAATTTTATCAGAGCAGAAAACTACATTATGGCACATTCAGAGCTAAATTTAGCCCTCCCAGATTAAGAATGATATTACAGTCAGGGCAAAATTATTCTCTTTAACTGTGCTGTGCAAAAGATATCCTACATGATGAAGACCGTGCTCTGTCCTTGAATAAGCACAGAAGACACAGAGACATCGGTGGGAGGAGTGTGAGCTTCTGTTATGGTCAGAATTCAGTCCTAAGTGACCTCCTGCTTTTGCATGTGGTCTGCTGCTTGGGCACATCAAGGTTGGAAAGGGTACTATTTAACTATAACCTAATTTTTTCTTGTCTCCCAATAGTTTACTAAACTATCAATGATGCATTTTTTGTGGCTTAATTAATTCTTTCACACTGTCTCTGTCCATCTCAGTCATATTTGAATATTTCCTCTTATTAACATTTTACAGCATGTTTTTCAGCTATGGGTAGAACCACAATGTTAATGAACAACAATTATCTTTCTTACTTATCTAAGAATTGTAATGAAGCTTCATTAAAATTAGCATGACATGATATTACTGGAAGAGTTGCAAAACCCCCCTTTTTTTTTAATTTACAACCTTTTTTTTTCTTTTCTGTTAAATAGAAATTTTAACTTACTGTAGGTTTCTGGGCAACTATTAGTTCATTCACCAGAAATTCTTTCCTGAATAGCTTCGCAAAACTGGAACTTACAAGGGGAAAATACTACTGTGTCCTTTAGAGAGATCTACTGTACCTTAGCACTTAGTTAATCCCCTCGTCAAACACACTCAAGAAAATGAAAGCTGCATGTCACATTGTCAGTGTGAGGAATCGGCTAAATGCTTTGCATTTGAGTCTGGTTTTCAGAAAAGACAACACATACTGTGAGGAACAGCCTGAGTAGTTTTATCTGGAGTCACTGTAAATGTACATACACTTTCATGTATAGCATCTTCACGAACAGTCCAAAATTATGGTCTGATGTATTATAAAAGCTTAACATCAAGGGGCATTCCATCTGACATGCTGATTAACTATAGGAGCTGCACCTTAAAACGTGGTTTCAAAGGCAGATTTTTAAAATGCTTTAAAAAACGGTCTTTGAACCAAGGCAGAGTAATGATATGATATGAATACATTGTTCATATAATTGCAGGATAAACTTCCATCAAACCTCCCAAAATCTAGCTTGTGTTTTAAACATGTTTCTAGTTTAATATTTTGAGAATAAAAATAAAGTTATTATCATTTTATTTTGACACACAAGATGATTCATTCTGTTTCAATATTATGTATTTTCAGGAGAGAATTAAGCCTTTTTTCCAAGTAAATCTAAATTGTAACAGCAAGTGTTGTACTGTTATTTTAATGACAGCAGTAGACTTTAAGTATGGAATGAATCAATTATTTCAAGCACAGCCCCTGTGTAAATCACTGATGGCAAACCAACCTCAGGATTATAAAATGAATCTTTGACAAGTATTCAAGGTTTCAGCATATTCTCAGTAATGAGGATTAAGTACCTACTATCTGTGAAAGAAAAGTTTTATTCACTTACTAAAGGATATGTGAGTAATCATTAAGAGAGGTCAGATTAACTGAGGTACTTTTTAAAAAAGGGCATCCAGTACAACATCTGCTGGAAAATCAATGATAAATATGTCAAATTTTTTTTTTTTTTAGAAAAAGGGAAAGATTAAGCGTAAGGCAGTGTAATGGAATGACTTAATGCTCTGTTTTTAAAGAACAGAGAGGAATTATAATGACATCATAAACCACCATTATGAAACTTTTTGACATTTTCATGTCAAGAAAAAGACTCTTCTTGAATCAAAAACAAATAGTGATTTCTGCTATCCATGGGTGATTCAGTCGAGTTCAAATAAATCCTGATTCTACACTGAGAGATGATGATAAAAGGCCTCTGGACTACTCTGATATACTTTACATATTCTTTTGTTTAACATTTTCACATTAAGAGAGAAATTGAATTTAAAGTTCTAATCGTGGTTGAGCTGTGAAAATGGAAATATTTTTTATTTGATATGTCTATAATGCATACACTTTTTGAGAAGCCTTTATAATAAATATTACGTATCACTTTGCTCTCTCTGTCAGTACCCAAACAATATTGCAATGTCTTTTTCTTTTTAATTTCCACAAAATAATGCAAAACTGAGAACCAGTCTTATCATAATTGAAGAACAACATAATTTCATGATAGAATAAAGCATTGTGTTCTGTCATAATTTGTATTTTAA
>VYZS01088214.1:0-12873 GCA_013400695.1 Neodrepanis coruscans | reverse complement strand
ATTTTTTTTTTTTTTGGATAAAAGAAGATGTTTGTGTTAAAAAAAAAAAAAAAAAAAAAAAAAAAAAAAAGCGCCTTCTGCTGCCCCCTTTGAAAAAACACCTGCTAATTGGCAAGTCACTTTAATGTCACCACTAAATCTCCTCATATTCTTCCTTCTTTTTCACTTTTTTGCACACAGAAATGTTGCAGGTTGCAGAAAACATCCTCAAAGGTCAGTGGTGCCAACTCCCTTTGGGCCAGGCTTAGACAAATGAAACTGGGCATTCCTGGAAATGGGAATACCAGACCAGGAAACAGTCTCTAAAGCTAAGAATTTCTCTGTCGTGTCAGCCTGGTGACTTTGCTTCCTGGCACTGGTTCAGCAGATAAAAAGGAGCCTTCAATCTGAAATGCTGAATCAACAAAAAAGCAGCAAATGGATATGGAAAATATATACAGATTGGGACAAGGATAGAGTGAGAGTTTTCTAGTTTAGGTTAGTTTTGCTTTTTCAAAGGATAGAAGGTAAAGTAAGGACAACTGGGACAAACCATGATGCAAAAGCAGATGTTCAGAAGGAAGGCTAGAGTAAAGAATAGTGTGTAGTAGCTGTTTGCCTCTGGCAGTGGCAATAGATTTGTTCAAGCTGGCATGGTAAAAGGAGTTTGTTCTCTTTAAAATGCCAGCCTCCAAGGCAAAGCCAAGCTGAGCTTTTTTGCCAGCTTCAGCAATAACATTTTGACATGCAATTTCCACATTGATATGATTAATTGTTAAATCAAATAAGAAGCCATGTGATGGAAAAGTCATTTAACTGATTTGCCAAAATGAATAAAGTGTGGTCTAGTCTTGTTTACAATCAAACTAGAAAGGCATCTACTAATAAATCCAGAAGCCTCCAAAAAGCAGAAAAAAATAGTTCCACCTTTCAGTACCATCTTAGAAAACTGCTTCTGTCTCTGCTTCTTCATCAGCAGTTCTAGTAAGACTGAACAAGGTCCATAATGCCAGTTTCTTCATGGATGCTAGGTGGGAGCAGAACCTCTCTGCAGCAGCAACTGCAGTCCACATGGATGAGCTTCAGAGGTGCAATATGTTACACCAAACAAACCAGTGCTTTAGTATCAGAAACTTCTGAGTTTAATCTCTGTGTGCCTCATTTCCCTTTCCTAAATGGGTGTATAACCTCTTTGCTACACAGCAATGCGAAGATAAAATAATCCAGGTTTGCAATGTCAAACTGAAGTTATGTGTACACACAGTATGGGGCCATACTTGGAGAACTGAAAATAAAAGGGAGGTCAGACAGCTGCTCTTTAGGTGAGCATTATGCAACCCATGCAGTAAAGGAAACAAAATTCTTGTAAAAATACAGTTCATGATTGGGTGACTTGAGCTGTTACCCAGCATAAACAGAAGGAACTGCCTTGTTACCCAAGCTCTGAGTCCTGCAACAAAGAGACCCACAAAAGTTCCTTTCACAGATATGTTTGGGGCACAGTGTCTTAACATCCTGAAGATAAATTGGGGAAAAAAATAAATAAAGAGTTTGCATCTTCTTTCAAGAAATAACAACACACATCACAAAAATCACAAACTTTGGGCTTCAGCACTGACTTTGCCCGGTGGCATCCAGTAATAGAGACACTTCCCAAATAAAGCTGGAAGTGCCTGTGGTTGTCACAAATACTTAGACAACCCAAGAAGTTGGTCTGTCTGTATAATTTTGCACATTCATGGCATTAGTAGCTCCTCTATGGAAAACCTGGTACTTATGGCATGTCTGACTAGTAGAGATTGAAAAAATTAAATAGCAAAGGGAAGTAATTCTAAAAGCTAATAAAAAGAAATTCTAGTTGATGTTGAATTAAGACAATAGAAGTGCCGTGGGATCTCATCTGTGCCACCTCTCAGAAAATGTAGAGTTCCCTTGGGTCATGTGTCTCCCATCCACATACTAATGAAGGGCAGTCTGACATAAGTTATTAGGTGTGATTAGATCACATCCTAAGATGATATAGTACCAGTAAATATTTTCTAGCCTGGCAATAAAAGCTGAATGTTTTTGGTAATGAGTCAATCCTTTTTAATTCTGCCACTTAAAAAATGTTTTTAAACATTTAATCAAATGTATATAGTGTTAACAAGTGCTGAGGCAGAAAGGGAACCTATTGATCACAGGTGATACATCTAGAAGAAATGCACTGTTTACTCTGGGTTGTCTCTCAACTGAATAATGACTTAGTCATTTACGGGGAAAATCCTTGCAAATAGAAGTTAACACTGTGATACTTGTTCTTTCTGATGGAATCCCATTGCTAAGATGGAGTTTTGTAAAGCACTTCACACAAATTTTATTGAAACTACTGTACAGTGCTTTATGTGAAAGATATGGAAGCACATAAAGTATTGTGCAGTAAATTTTGTAATGAAGGGCCACAAATGGCTTGTTAAAGATCCCTGTGTGGATGTTGAGTTTAACAGCAAGTATTGCTAGACTAATGTAATTTTTAAGAAGTTTTTGGTCAAAAAAAATCTTCTCAAGAAAAGTGTCCTAGATAAATTACTCCATTTGTCATTCTAAGAATAGTATCCTGGCTGAACATGTGCTTTGGCTTCTCTCAGAAGTTTTATCACCTAGCTGTAAGCTGACTAGTTCAGCAACCTGAATTTCCACAAAGCATCACTCAAAAAATGGTGAACTTGAGCTGAGCAAATCATTTGCAATTAATAACTTACCCAAGACGGCTAAACTCTTTTTCTGCAACTTTTGAGTGGATGCTCAAATTTATTTCCTATTTAGACTTACTTTGTGGATTAGCTGGAAAACTACCAGATTAGGAAGACTTGGCGTTTGTTCACTGAAAGCTTTAGATTGGTTAAATCCACTCAGAGAAACTTCATGGGTTTGATGCTGAGCCTTGACTGGTGATGAAATTTTCAAGTAGAAAAATACTATTAAATACATGACTACAAATGCAGCTTTGAAATGTCCTCTCATCAAATCAGTCAATAAACTTTCTTAGTTAAAAATTTTTAAAGAGCAAACACTGAAGAAAGGATCAGACCTATAGAATTGGTCATTATCTAAATCCACGGTAAGCTCAGAAAAAATTCATTTCTAGAATTCAAGTGAAAAGTTTCGTAAGATTTTCTGCAGCTCCTGTATATTGCTGTTAACTTTGACAACTTTGAAAGTTACCAAACCCTTGTGCTGCTGATAGTGATGTGCAAAAAGTAAATCCAACAAGATTTAAGATGATGTTGTGCATTGCTCAACAACTGTTGAATTTAGTGCTCATGACTGATGTTTGAATAATTTCCCAAACTATCAGAGTCTCCTTCAATAAAAGAATCACATCAGAAGCAGTATTAATGCAATTCTTTGTCTGCCTAGAAGTGTCAGGAGCCACCACGCCTCAGGACTCTATATTTTCTTCTGTGGCTGCCAGCTCATCATGGTAGTTTTTGTCTCTGATTTTGCCTTTGATTAACTGAACCACAGCTATTGACTCAATTCACAGAGGCCATCAAAAAGCCTCATAACTGAATGCATTGGCCAGTGCTGAACTTCCTGCATATAAGACAGTGATATCCCCCCCCAAAATGTTTAAGGGGTCTGATATGAACCCTTTATACTAGTCCTTCACTCTATTCTTGTCAACTGCAAAAAAAAATTTAAAAAGGATAATTATTAAAGTATTTATTGTGATTTTTTGCATTGAAGACACAATTTGTGGAAGAAAAGAAGCGTAAGTGTATACAAAGGGATTTCTTGGCATAATATTGGTCACAGTCTTGTCCTGAGAACAGTTACGTGTGAGCAGACAGAAACAAAAGTCCCCACACTCTTAAGCAGTAAAAAATATTTGTAGAGTGATCATGTACTACTTTTCTGCATGTTTGACAATGAAAACAGCTGAGACCTGATGGGATTCTCCATCAGGCACCACGTAACAGTCGCTGCATGGGAAGAGGATTTAAGATTGCTGATCTGCCCTGTCACTCTAGAGCAATGGATAAACATGCTGGTATTTTTTAAAGCCTTCCTTTTGTCCACCTGGCATCAATCAACAAAAGTGACAAACCCCCTGACAACAGACAACTGCCAGCGGATGAGTGGTTTAGGTTTTTTTGTTGGTGAACTTTCATACTTGTAGAAATAGACAAGCATGAAACCAAAGCCTCGGACCTTGCAGTGGTGAGGGAATCAAAGACCTTGGAAATTCACACCTTGAAACTGTTGTGAAGCAGACACAAACTGGAACAGAGTGATAAAGTAATCTAAAATCATTCTCTGATAGGAAAACAACAATGTTCAAGCAGCAAGAACAAAATACTCTGGCACACAATGTAAGTGCAAAATTTCTGTTATCAGGAGGCAAAGTCAGAGATTGCAGTGAGGCCACAAGCAAGATCACTGTAATTGTCCTTGGGGATCCCCAGCAAGTCTCTGAAGGCTCTGCACCTTTGAGGTCATATCTCTATCTGAATGTAGAGGTGCCTTATTTTGTCTTTTACATCAGTGAATATGATTAAACTCCTGCTGTTGTGCTAAATTTCAAAGATTGTAAAAAGTCAGGGGAATTAAAAAGGTCACTGCAGTATTTCATTTCAATAGCAAATCTGTGGAATAATGTTGTACAAGTACATAGGAAACTGCTTTGAAAAGAGAATTTGTCAGTGACTTAGTTCTAAGTGAAAGATAGCAGGCATTTGGAAAATGGAATTCTGCTTCCTGAACTTGTAATTAGAAATGCCAAAATAGATGCCTTTCAAACACAAAAGTGCAAAAAAAGATGCACATTTTCAAAATATTTGTGTAATTTTGTATCCATAATTTTCCAAATGGCAAATTCTACTTCCATACAGTGTAAGTTGATGATAAATCCTTTGTTTAGAAAGTTGTATTACATGTGCAGACACAGACAAGACTTCTACATAAAACAGCAGAGAGCAGGTAAATGTTTCAAGCCCATTTGAAAAAAAAAATAGTGTTTCTGAACTTTAAACATAGATCTTCTCATTCATTGTGTATACATGTATTTTTGAATAATCACGTATTTACTTTCAGTTTAGTCAGATACATTTCTCCTTATGAAGCCATGGATCAAGATAATTTCTGCCGGTTTACAATTTGTCTAACAACAGTAAACACGTAGCTCTACAAATAATATGGCTTTCTTTCAAGAACAGAAAATAATACAATACCAACAGTGGACATGAAAACTGTGCACTTGTCTGAGGTCTGTGGGACAGAAGTTCTAATTGAATATGGTACACAGGCATGATGACATAGGAAAAGTTTCAGTCATATTTAAGGTTCATAGAAACTTAGCAGCTTGAAGTCAAGCTCCTGACTAAACTGGAACCAACTTGCAAGATTTCAATCATTGATGCCAAAGTATGAGAATGTTCAATTCTTCTGAAGGTTTTTAGCAAAGACAAAAAATTTCTCTCTAGCAGCAGTCTCTGCTAAAATTTACCAAATGCATAAATGGAAACAGAATGTTTATTAAAAAAATTATTAGGCGATCTCAAGAACAGAAGGTGCCTTTGTGGAAGATAGAGCAAAATAAGAAGCTGGTTACTATTTTTGAAACTTAGCATTGTATTAGTATTAGACATTAGTATATGTCTACATTCATGAGATCATTTATAATTTTTTTACAGACCAGAAAATTATTTCAGGCCCTTCCAGCAAACTGGACAATAAAAAAATCTAAGAGGAATGCTTAGCAGGCTTTTTTGTTGAATAGATATCAAGCATAGAAAAAATGCAACCTTGTTATCATTTCTACACATCACCTATACACTTTGACAACAATGGACACAGAACTGATGTTATCAGACCTTGAGGGATAAATTAATGCTATGGAATACATGCTAGCACAAAACAAAAGGGAAAGTAAATTAATCTTCCAACACTGAGAGGTGAAGCAAAATACTTTAAATAAGAAGAGATCTAAAGTTCTACTCTTCCCCCTCCACCCCCCCAAATCAAACCTGAATGTTTTTTCAGGCTTTTTTTTTTTTGTCGCTTCCTTCTGTGTGCTGGTCTGGGTGTATGAGGGGATATATGGAACACAGAGGGCCTGCTTTTACCAGTGAATAAATTAAATCTCTGTCATTTGAAAACTAAATTTTCCTCTTCCACTTTGTGTGTCCCAGCACAGATACCCAAGAGCTACTTTCTGTGGTAGCACTGTCTAACAGGTTCTGATAACTATTTTTGTGACAATTTCCAACATGTGGGAGAAGGTGTCCTTGAGAACACTGGTGTGTTTTGGCTGGGCAGTATACACAGATGCATACAGACAGGTGTAATTGTGCTCTACGCGTGCTCCCTGGTGGCTGGAGGCCAGCCAGCTCTCGTCAGGGTGCTATGCAGTTGTCACACTGTCATGCAGAGCCCCAGAAGCTCGCAATGCCTTCGTCAGTCTGAGCACACCCACAGCTCTTGGAGCGGGTTATCTGAAAGCCTCTAAGTATATTACAGTGGTGCACACACTCCATTTTACCAAAAACAAAGCCCAGCAAGGTGCAGGCTGGGTTTTTTCTACCATGCTGAGTCAAGCTATCCCAAACTATCTCTCCCTGAGCTGGATCCCTACATCAACTCGTTGGTAGCACTGAGTCTCCCAGCGTGGATCCCCATGCTGTTCTGAAAACTGTGGTGCACCTGTGCACCCTTCAACAGAATGAACACAAGTGCTTCCCTGGTAGTACTGTCAATGTCAAGGGACAGTACTCCTCATCTTCACTGCTCTTTTGCTGTCACTTACCTGTTCAGCAATCTCGAGGTAAAGCAAAACACAACCAGAGAGCATTGTGGCAGGGGCAGGCAGCTTTTATATGTCCCTTGCTGAATTCTGTCATATAAAGCTATGCCTGGAACAGTCCCTTAGCTCCTCCTATGAAAACTAAATTAGAGAGTTGGGGTTGTTCAGGCTAGAGAAGGGAAGGCTTTAGGGAGAACTTAAAGCATCTTCCAGTACCAAAAGAGACCTGGAGGAAACCTAGAGAGAGACTTTTTACAAGGGCATGTAGTGATAGGACAAGAGGAAATGGCTTCAAACTCAAAGATGGTAGGTTTAGATTAGATATTAGTAAGAAATTCTTGACTGCGAGGGTGGTGAGACACTGGATCAGGCTGCCCAGAGAAGTTGTGGACACCCACTCCTGGAAGTATTCAAGGACAGATTGGATGGGTCTCTGGGCAACCTGGTCCAGTGAAAGGTGTATCTGCTCATGGCAGTGGAGTCGAAATAAGATGGTCTACAATGTCTCTTCCAACCCAAACCATTCTATGATTCAATCAGCAAGTTTCTTCACCCTGCTAGTCATTTACCTCTTTGAGCCTCTCAGCAAAGTAAATCTCTTTAACAGCAATAACATTAATATACTGATTTTTGAGATACTCTGTTGTTGTTTTCCAATCAAGACACAGGCATTTACTAGTAATATTTTTACATAATTTTCATACCATAATAAGACTCCTGGATAAGTTCATGGAAGGGGCTTCACTGAGCCTTTTGAAACACTAAATAAACCTAGTAAGATCCAACATCAAACCCTTATAATTATGATATAAAGCATGCTAAGTTCAGGTTTGTGAAAGCTACTGAGAAAATCAAGGGAAAAAATCAATGCTAAAATCTTGCTTTTATGCGTTTTACTGGTAATTGGGTCATTAGAAGTAGTAGCAGAAGAATTAAGAATTGCGCATGATTACTCTGCACAGACAGCAATATCCAAGTTAGGAAATAGCATCTTCACCTTGAACTTGGTGAAGACTGTTGGAAAGCCAAAGTATTTTGTTGGAGGACTGGAAAGTTAAAAATTCAGGTCAGAAGGTAAATTTTCAAAGGATCAAGAAAAGTCTATATTAAAATGATGATTATTACATGAATTTTTACCCTTCTAAATTCAAAATAACTTTTTGCAAGTATTCTTCAAATTTGGCCTACAACATATACATTTTTGAGAATATTTTTACCATCAATTCCAAATAAAATTTGTGGAAAGTGTAGGATAGGAAATAAAAACAAAGCAATTTACATTATATATACATATACATTGCCAGTTGTTTGGCACTTTTCCATTTCTAAAAATAAACAACTAATGAGGACTTTGCTATATCAGATTTCACTATCAATATCATAAAATGTCCTGAGAAAAGATAATGCTCTCAATTTATTGAATATATACTTCAGAGGGCATAGAAGGAATCATTTCTGGAAAACAGTTCTTTGGCCTGGAATTTTTTTCCAAGCCATTCTTTTCCAAATTTTTGTAGAAAAGGTAATTTAAATCCTTGCTACAGAATACTTTAAAATAATCTGAGAATAGTTAAAACCTTTCCATTGCTGTGATTATTTCTGTGCAATTCCTCACTGAACAATTGCATTGCCAACTTTGATATTTATCCCTAAATAAGGAAATTCATCATTGACCAGAAAGGCAGCAAAGTCTGCACTTCGCTCTCTACAGCAGCAGAAAAGCCTGGAGTAGGCTGTACAATGTGAATTTTAACAGCAGTAAACTGAGACCTAGGGTACACTACTTTTCCAATAATCCCCGCAGAGCAAGTGTGTATATCTCTGTTTCCCAATGGGCCACTAATCTGACAATCAGATAAGCATCTTCTCCAAGGCCAAGAAGCAAATCAGTGGCAGAAACGGTGAAAGCACCTGGAGAATTTTATTTCACAGACCCATGTTTTAGCACCCAGGCCATCTTCCACTTTCTTACTTCAACAGTGGTGAAAGACCTGCTCAGATCTAATTTGAGATAGGGTAAGACTATAAGAATATGACCACGCTAAAAACCTCTCTTTTCTTTGTTATACTGCATTTTCAGGGGCATGCTACTCCTTCAGTGGTACCTTTTAAAAAGGTAACTGGTATAAAATTAAACCTTTTAAATTAGTTAAAACATTGCTGTTTCCTGGGTGTTAGAAAAGAACATTTCCTTGTTAAAAAAAAAAAAGCTACATGCATAGCTGCATGAAAATGGAAAAATCTTGCTCCCGCACTGATTGACTTGTTAATCATTGCAGTGTGTATCATTAATTCGTTATTCAGCTGTAATAATGTGATATGTTTTCCCTATGACATCTTAAAATATATAGTGAGTGAGTACTTAATTAGGACAAAACACTTTCAGATTACAATATTTTATCATGGTAAAGAAAGATCTAAAACAACGTTACTTGACACCTAAGATGTGGCAAAAAGTTGGGACACAACAGCCATCAATATAAATGTTTATGGACATACCTGAAGTCTTATATAAAATCCATCCTGTTAAAGGACATGTTTTATGTTGTACAATTCCTCTTAGAATATCAATCTAATAAGTACCAAATGAGGCTGAAGACAATGCTGTTATAAAAAATGGAGAAAAATGATTAAAATGTGATAATTATACTGACAGTTTATATGCTCAATCTAATCAACCAAGCTTCCAATTTGTCATAATGTACACTCACTCATACATTATTGCTTAATTATAGCAACACTTCTATTTCAAAAGGCTGTCAATCATGCAAATGTCTATCATTTTTCTCTATTTGCATTTAAAAGATATATTTTTAGTTCAGATCCAAAGCCCTTGTGAACCTGAATTAACCCCAGTTCTTTCTTTTGTTCACAGTGTTCATCCCTGTTTATTCCCTCTTTGCTATGGTAGTTCATGCTGTGTGATTTGCTGCTTTGCAGCTCATCAGCTGCTGAAGGGATTTTTGAATCTCATCTCTGTTCCTAAACTGTGGTCTTGGTGATGTATGTGTTCTTAGGACCTGCAGACCTCAGCTTGAACTATTCAGGTTTGACGTGAATAAAATGACCAGATAATCTTTTCTTCTGTTCTAGATTTGTCTTATTAGTTCTGCAGGAATGGGAAGAGAACAGAGAATTTTGCCTTTTGTGGATAGCCCTGCCAAAATCAGTGGGATTAGCTATGGAAAAGGTGTGAAAAGAACTCTTTAATAAACACACCTCAACTTTCACATTCCAATACACATTACACTTTGAATTGCTCTTACACTTTTCTTTTTACTTAAACATTTTAATAAAATATCTTTGAGAATCTCTGGTCCCTTCTGTCCCCTATCTTCTCCGACTTTGTTTTAGAGTGTAAGTGGAACAAAAAACCTGGCATTTTATGAGAGCAACACAGCAAGAGAAATTCTGAATAGGATCCATTAGTAGTGGTAACAAAGAGAGAACTTAAGGAAGTTGGCAGGAGTTGTTAAAATACTTTGGGAGCACTAAGGAAGCAAGGGAAACTGCAGCGTTACCAGGGGTAGTCTTTTGGTAAGTAGACAAGAGGAGGTACTCTAACATGATATTGATAATTAAACCCACTGTCTTACATTTTGCCATCCTCCTAAACTGTATGTCAGAGAGTGTAGGCATCAAGATGTACAAGGGACTAAGTACATAAAAAGTTCTGCCATTCTGCCAGTTCTGCCAGTTCTGCCAGTGATGCTCTTCTGAGCACAGTTTGCAGCAGCCTGTGCAGGCATTTGCAGCAGCCTGTGCAGGCATTTTTAACCAGCCTGTGGGACAGACCTCTATTGTCAAGTTTGTGCAGGGAGAATACAACACTTACATTAGCCAGTATTGAGACATCAACAATATATAATTTCTGGCAGAATTTATTTTTGTTTCAATTCAAATGATGCTTCCTACTTCCCTTCCTCCCCTCACCCCCACCAACTTTGTTTCAAATTAAACAGTATGTCTGTCAGTCTACACTCCAGTCTGATTCAGTACTGATCCGGTATGAGGCTGCAGATGTCTAATGCGCTGGCTGGAGAAGAACATCATTCTTTAGCAAGTGAGTTGACTATGTAAAGCTGGGGTTGTCAAGCATTGGAACGGGTTGCTCACAGAGATGATGGAATCAATGTCCCTGAAGGTGTTCAAGAAGTGGCTGGATGTGGCACTTAGTTGACAAAGTGGTGATCAGTAAAAGGTTGGACTCAATGACCTTGGAGGTCTTTTCCAACCTTAATGATTCTGTGAGACTACAAAATGATGCCACAGCTGGAATCACTCCCCTGTTCTAGGCAGTCTCCACCTCTCTGGCATCACGTAACATATCACAGCTGTGCTTTGCTTGGTGCTTCTCTTATCAATTTTCAGGAATCAAGAGCTTTCCAAGAGACAATAGGTAATACCTGGAAACTCACAATCTCTGGCCAACCATTACTTGTCTCAGTCCACAATGAGATTGGAGTAAGTAGTTGTCTCTACACCTTTTATAAGTTTAAATGCATGTATGTTTGTAATTGATAATTGTTGCATGCTGTTTTATTCAGCTTAACTTTCTTTTGCTCTTATGCATTTTATCACAGTATATTCTCTTAAAAAATCTCACTACTTCTTATGCACATATTTTATGTGCAGTACACAAACATTTTATTTGAGCTTTAGATGACAAATCATTAAACAAATGAAACAAAAGGCTAATTTAAAATACCAGTTTAGGGTAGCAAAGGAATTAAAAAGAAAAGACAAAAACATGGCATCATACATGGCATGAAAAATGTCAAGTTACTCTTTGAATGTTGGCTCAGGAAAATCTCAATAAATTTCTGGTAAATGAGGCATGAAGCATATTCTTAAAAATATGGTGTCCAGGAGACAGTACTACCCAATATTTTATCCTAATGGATAATATATACTACTTAAAAAAGCTTGAACTTTAAATCAAACACTTTGGGGAGGACATGGATAATCTATTAGTTTTTCAAATATAACTTAGTATCAACATGAAGATGAGATAGTAAACCACTTCTGAGAGCTTACTGGGTTAAAGGCTGTTATAAAATTGGAGTGTGGCTAACTCTCTAATTAGTATGCAGGCAATGTGAATAATCTTCCTATATCACCTCTACTTCTCCAAAACTTCTTATTCCTTGGCTGTAGTCATTAATGCCCTGTTGGGTTAAGATAACCCCTAATGCTCACACTTATGAAGGATACACTAACTTTGAATCAGTACAGTTATATGAGTGAAAAAACTTTAGTATTTGTTCTGCTTTCAGAAAGTGCAGAAAAAGCATGGCTTTGAAAGAGGCAATATTTTTCTATTCCTTAATAAACAGTATGGCAGGAGCCCATTTTGTTAATATTATAATTTATTACGAAGAAATGTATCTTCCCTATTGTCATTCCTTCTTACTTTAAAAGATATCTACAATATGTTCCTCCTGGAACAAGCTGTTGCATAAGATTTCGTTCATCTCAAGCTAAACCAAATACGAGTGTCGTGGTTTTACCACTGGGAGGCATGGTACTGACAAGAGAGATCCAATAGAAGCAACACACACCAAAAAAACCAAATAACAAGGTTTATTTGACACACACAGAAAACCAACAATAAAGTGCAAAGACAGACAAATTAAGCTCTTCCAGGTCCAGTGGCTGATATGGGAAAACGCTAGGGAAGCGCTAGGTCTTTGCAGGGGGCTCCTGAAAAGACACGGGGACAATTAAAAGACTGCGACCGCCCACCCTCCTTTTCTCCAGGAAGGAATCCCACTGCTGATGGAAAGATGTGGTCCTCAGCCCGTGCTGCTGTCGCTGGAGACGCCGATCTGCCCGTGTCGCTGCAGAACTCGGCGCTGAGGCGAGCAGAGATGTTCTTCCCGAGCTCTGCCGGTCCCAAAAAGAGAAAGATGGCTGCCGCTCTCGCCCTTCTATAGGGGACCAATCTTGCGCAGGTGTGGGCCCTTCCCGAGAACAAGTTGTCCCTCAGATTGGATGGTCAGCGCCCGGAAACTGTCCCTAGCAAGAGGCTCCGCCACAAGCAAAAATGGCGGCCTCGGCACCACGTGATCGACCCCAGGCCAGGAAATGCAGGTCCCCCATGGCCCTGC